>VCCN01002354.1:5833800-5844775 GCA_006491835.1 Architeuthis dux
ATAGAAAATATGAATTATTTCTTTTGCTGCCTGATTGTTTTTTTGGTTTGAATCCTTGAAACATCTCTCTCTTTATTGAGAACAGATTGATTTCTTCCAAGTGTCATATGTAGGGAGGCCCATTCCTCCTCATTCCTGTGGCCTGGTTCTCAGGCTGAAGAGAGACATTTGTCAGGGGAGGAGGTCCCAAAGTTGAAGCATTAATGGTTCTAATGGTGGGAAATAAAGAAATGTGGGAGAGAATCAACTGGATAAAAGTATTGGGTATTTTAATTGGCCTTACACTTCTATAATGCCTCAGAACAGGGTTGCCAGATAGTTGGAGACATTTCTGGCCAAAAACATGCCAAAAATGGCCAAATCTAAAAATTGTTTTTAAAAGCAATTATTTTATTATAGATTTTTTATTAGATGAAGTATTGTAAAACTTAGTATTCATTTTTGAATACTACTTTTTTCTATACTATTTACCTTCATCTTAATTTTTCAGTTACTTTTTTTATCGCAACTTTACGGCCCGAGTCAAGTTGTGATAAAAAGCAACTGAAAAATCAAGCAAGTAAATAGTATGATGATAATAATGATTGTTTATAAAACATTGCAATACTGCAGTACACTCCAAAAATAAGAATGTATTAAAAATACTACTGCAACAAAGTCAAAATGGCCAAAAGTTTTAAATATGGCCAAACCAAAAAGTTCATGGCCAGATGCTTTTTAAAAAGGCCAGATTTATCAAATTTGGCTATGAAATTGCCAAAATGGCAACCCTGCCTCAGAATCAGAACAGCTAACTCAGAACACTGACCTACAAAAAAACCAAAAAAAAAACCAGACAAACTAGTTTTATCACACAGAAGAGGGGGATGTTGTATATAAAGAGAGAAACAGTGAGAGTCAGGAAATAGAGAAAAAGAAGGGAGAGGTGAGAAGAGGGAAATCAGAAAAATGAGAAAGTGGCACTTTTCTCAACTACATTATACATTATGGTCTCCTAACCTGAAGTACAACTCCGATGCTATAGAAAGAGTTCAGAGGAGAGCTACCAAGATCATTCCAAGATTGGGAGATATATCCTACACTGAAAGATTAAAACAACTTAATCTAGAAACCCTTGAATACAGAATAAAACGTGCTGACCTACTAGAGGTCTGTATAATCCGGAACAACATATATAGAGTGGATACAGCCGTTCATTGCTCAAAATGCCCTGATAAGAAAATGCTGACTTCATCTATCTGCAGTAAAACCAGAGGACATAGCCATAAAATACAAATTCAGACCTTCACTCAATTAGAAAAAATTTCCTCTCGGCAAGAGTGGCAAAGTCACATCCAAGAATATCAATATTTTTAAAAAATAATCTTTATTCTGATATCGGACATACCGAATTTAACTACCATTTTTCTTATTATTTTAATCTCAGCCCCAAAACACTGAAGTTGGCTTAATGACACAATTAACTGCTGTCCAAAAAAGTCTATTTCAAATATATTCAAGTATACAGTTGTACCTCTTTAATCTGGCAACCTTGGGGTCTGGTCACTGCCGGACCACACAACAGTTTCTTTTTCATACTATTGCATAATGAATTTTAGCAGTTTATCGATTTTTAACAATTTTTCTAATAGTGTGGAAAATAGAACAATTAAATAGAACGATTAATCACCCCTACCCACAACACTGGTTTAAATACTGTTGCTCAGTTTAGGTTATTCATGTGTTCAGACATTGAAAGTGAACAATTAAAGGACTCCTGCCTACCATGAGAGTTTCATTAGCTCAATTGGTAGAGCAGAACCAAGGTGGATGCAGGTTCAATCCCTGCACGGAGCTCAATTCTCTATGCCCATTTACGATTTAGGCCGCTTACACCGGCGCCGGGCAAATATAGGTTCTCAACTAATAAATGTCATTATAATTATCATATTCTGTCAGATATAAAAATTTTCCATCATTTGATTTCATATATATCTATGTATTTATCTATGTATCTGGACTTTCCCCAGCACTAACCGTTCATAGTAGAAACTTGAAATTTTGCAAACACTCTCAGAGAAAATGTTTTTTTGTTTTTTGAAATTTCTCCCCCCAAATAATGTAAGTTTATGCCAAATTGATCCCTTAGTTTGTGTCCAGCAGCATTCTCATGTGTTTTTTGAAAATTTGGACTTGTGATACTATGGTTATGCTAGATTTTACAAGTAGATGAGAGATACGGTGTACCAGAATAAGTACTTTCGTTTTTGGCTTGAAATGGAAACAGAGTTACTGGTCAAGAGAAAGGCCAGATGGTGGAAGGTGAAGCTGTTGACAGGTTGGTTCTGATCTTCGAGTACACTTGCCAACCTAGGATGAAACACAGGCAGTGTTCTCAGCAAGGCTTTGGATTGAAAATTCTGAGTGGTTGTTGACAGATTGACAACAGGTGTACCTCAGAGGTGAAGCCACCAGTGGAATTGGATGTCACCCCTATGGCCCCTGGGCCCCGCCAGCTACTCAACCTCTCCCCTCTGAGAGTTGCCTATAAAACAGGGTAGATTTTATTTTTCAGTCAAATTTGGATTGAGATGCCTGGTGACACCTTGTCGCTTTGATATCTGGAGCGGAGAAGGCAGAAGCATTATACTGAAATATATTAGCAACTGGAAGGCAAAATTCAAGTCCCACTGAAAACTAGAGACTACAGAGTGAGACAGAGCTTGGTTCTACTTTCTAGACTGAAACCCTCAATCCCCTACGAGGCTGCCAGTAGTGGACTGCAGAGATCTTCTTCTCCGCCTTATAAAAATAGCAATAATCCTGAACTGAAGCAGATTTTAGAAGTACTGTATTGTACCAGACAGAAGACGATATATCAACTTGATCTTCTAATAAATGCTTTGTTATTGTTTGTAGCAGCATCACGTGTTCCTGTTTCCAGCAGTCTTGACTTAACTGCTACTGTACATCAATTTTTGAACACAACATGAGGATGGTCGAAGCTTGTCACTATTTAGTGATCACTACCCACCACCACTGTTTAATTTACAAGGTAAAAAGAAACACATAGGTGGCACATTTAGTTTAACAAGTTGGTTTATAAATCGTATTTTGAAGCCGAATCAAAGAACCCTAGTGGCAGATCCACAAACTAATAGCGGCAGATTCAAAACATGCCAGATTATGGGAGTTGCCAGACCATAGAGCACCGGATTAGAGAGATGCAAACTGTACTACAGGGGTGGACCGTCTTCCCAAAAATTAGGGGGGATCTGAGGGCATGCACCCCCAGAAAATGTATCCAAGATTGGCTAAAATTGCGTTTCAGGGCATATCAGCTACTGAAATTAAGATAAATACAAATTCTGAGGGTCTTGAAGGTTGTGTTCCAGAAAACCCTGGATCCGCCCTTGTACTACATCATGCAAATGGAAAATTGATTGGCACAAGGCTGCATTCATGGGCACCCAGTAAGGCATGAACTCATAAGCAATGGCTTATGAAACTAACATACTCACAATAGTCTTAAGTTGTCCTAATATCATATATGAAACCAAAACTGTCAACATAGGTTTCTTCAGTTTTCAAGTTTGTCTGGCTAGCTATGTATAGATGTATGTGATGTGCATACAGGCCATACCAATGAAGCTAGAGGGCTGAAAATTTAAACATTTACTCCTTATGTTGAGAAAATTTTTTGTTTTTCGAAAATTCCCTCCCGAATAGGTTTTTAGTGAGATGTTCAATTTACAATGTAAGTGTATGCTAAATTGGTGCCTTAGTTTGTATCCGGTCGCGTTCACGCTTAAAATTTAGACTTTTTTAGTAATCACCACCCAACAAAAGGCGAGAGAAGTAACTTATTCATTGAGCACTCCTTTTTCCAATCTTTTTAATTGATCACCCCAAGATGGCATTCTGCCAAAAGAAGTTGGTCACAAGAGGGTTTCTATTGTGTGACTAACCAGACCTGTATTTAATAAAGATGTCACTGTCATAGTTGCCAGCACAAATAAATAAATAAATAACATTCCAAGGGAAATTATGAATCACTGCCACTCATATATGCTGTATTGGGGGTGATCAATTAAAAAGTTGGGCTGTGATCATTAAAAAATGTCTGAATTTTCAAAAAACAAGCGAGCACAAACTAGTGACCAATTTAGCATAAGCTTACATTGAAAATTGAACCCCCACTTAAACCCTATTTTGGAAGTGAATTTTCAAAAACAAAAAAAAGCATTTTCCCTACTCATTGAGGGGAGTGTGTGTACAAAATTTCAAGTTTCTACTATGAACAGTTAGGGCTGGGTGAAGTCCAGATACATAGATACATATAAATGTGTGAACACATGAATAACCTAAACCTTGGGTAGCGGTGATTAACAATATGAAAAGATTAATATGCATGTCCAGTGGCGGATCTACTATTAAACTAATGAAGCTTATAGCTTCAGGACCCCTAATCCCTGAGGGGCCCCAGAATCAACTTTTTTTTTTTAATGAGAGAATTTTTTCAACAAATTCAATGCAGTTTTTATACAAATCAAGTACAGAGATAGATAGCATTTTACTCAGCAACCGATGACCTAAGTCAATGCGCTTCTGGGCAACGTTCCATTTATGGACACTCTTGAGTGTTGTTGAGATGTCCTACGTTGAATGTGATCACACCTGTGTACTCCTTACAAATAATTTATAATAACTGCATGGCAAAGCTGCTAAAGTAAACTACAGTGACTAAAACTGAAAACCATAATTTTTAATCCTATGTAGTAAAACAATAATAAAATAATAATACAAATTAAAAAATTCTACTTGTTACCAATATTTATATTTATTTTTATTTTTTAAACATTATTACATAATTAAACATTTATATTTATTTTTTTTGTAAATTAAAAATTTTAACAGCAAACCAAAAACTGAACATTAAAAATTTAATAGCTGGTATAGCTTTTTTATTTCTTAAACATGTAAGAATATAACATTTTTTATTAAACCTGACTAGCTTTTACCCTTATCCTAATTTTAGTTGTTTTTATACAACTTATTAATTCAGGCCACTGTTTCTATGGCATGAATAATAGCGCAATTGGAAATAAAGTCTAAGTCTTCGGTAAGTAAATGTGCTTCATGTAGTATGTATTCTCATAGGTGTTTAAAACAAGATTATATTGATTGTGGTCTTTGCTATGTTTTATTTCATCATTCCATGATGCATGTATGTAACGTTTTCCTAACTCTTCATAACTGAGTCTTGACACCATACTATAGACATAATAAAATGAGTACAATCCACTTTTTTTATAAATGTTAATAACTGCATTATCTCAAAACACATACAATTTTGTGATTCTATCATTGTGGTCTACGCATACCAAAATAAGCTTTGGAAATGCCCCCAAAATTGCTTTCAAAGAAAAAAATAGATAGATGTGGATTCGCCCAAACCCCATTGAAGAAGAAAAAACAGATCGCATTACAGGTGGGAAGGGGCTCACTGCATGGTCTCATTTTCAAAGAACTCCGCCCGATCACCACGCTCTCCGTCTCGAGGTCCTTGCATGGGCAGCAAGACCCTTCAGACTTTGTTGGATGTTGCCCCATTGTCACTGGTTTGCGAAGGGGCCCCCATAACAGTTCAAGCTTCAGTGCCCCCAAAATGTAGGTCCGCCGCTGCACATGGCTGAAGAACAAGAAAAAGCAGTATATAGCCCTAAAACTATTAAGTTGACAACACTGTACGGGTGTCCTCTCCACTCTCAGCCTCTGGTTTTTTTCCATGGACAAAATAATGGAAGATGGGGTGCAAACAGGACATTGCTCCCTGCCCCCCTGGTCAGGCCTTCTCATCTAGGGTGAAAGTCGGAACCTTACAGTCAATAAAGAGTATTTGTGCTGTACAATTGTTTTATGTACCCATATAAAAAGATGGTATTATTCTTTGCTGATAACAGGTTTGCTGCTAAAATATATCCTGAATATATCCTTTTGCCCCCCCCTGTAAATATACGCCCCCCCCCCTGGAAAAGTGGCAGCAGACATCTACATCTCCAAATAAATTAATGAACAGTCTATGCAAGCAATTTTCTCCATTTCTCCATTAAAAGAAAAAAAGATCAATCGATCAATAGAAAGGATTGATCTTTTAGGACCAGAGATTGACTCATCACTGTTAATTTGATGGCAGCTCAATAAAACATACAAAGACAGGTCTGGTTAGTCACTCAATAGAAACCGTCACATGACCAACATCTTTTGGCAGTGAGGTGCTCAATTAAAAAATTGGAAAAAGGGGTGATCAATGTATAACTTACTTCTCTCCCCTTTTGTTGGGCATCGATCACAAAAAAAAGTCTGAATTTTCAGAAAACAAGCTGACACAAACTAAGGGGTCAATTTAGCATAAACTTACATTGCAAACTGAAAGGTATTTAAGGGGGATTTAAAAAAACAAAAAACAAAATTGTTTTTTCTAGTCATAATGAGGAGTAAATGTTTAAATTTTCAGCTCTCTAACTCCATTGGTGCAGCCTGTATGCATGATACATACATAGCCAGCCAGCCAGACCAACTTGAAAACTGAAGAAACCTATGTTGACAGTTTCTAATAACTTGTAAATGTAATCTTAATAGTAATGTAATAAGTTACTTCTCTCGCCTTTTGATGGGCCGTGATTACTAAAAAAAAAGTCTGTATTTAAAAAAACAAAAACAAACATGAACACTGCCGGACACAAACTAAGGAACCAATTTAGCATAAACTTGCATTGTAAAAAAACCTATTTTGGTGTGGAATTTAACAACAAAAAAAAGTTTTCTCTAGACATAATGAGTAAATTTTTAAATTGTCAGCCCTCTTGCTCCATTGGTATGCCCGTAAGCATGATACATAGATAGGCAGGCAGCCAGCCAGACCAACTTAAAAACTGAAGAAACCTATGTTGACAATGTTTATCCTATTCTCTCCATTATACCAGGCTAGCCAACACCTGAGATATATTTCCCAGTATATAGTAGGATAGCAGCTTTTCCACCCAGTCATGAAAGAAACCTTCTTAAAACGTTCTACAACATAAAAATGTAGCTTTTCAAAAGCCTTTTGTATTCTAGGAAATTCTGTATTTCCCCCCTTGCGGACACTCCAGCCTCAAGGACGTATCCCAGTTTTGACTTTTGAATTTACACCATCTAAATTACTACCAGTCGGTTGGCTCGTCTACCATAGTACAGGAATACAGGAATTAATTTTTGTGATTACATCTAATTGAATCACCATAGCCACGATAACCGACCTGAAGAAAAAAAAACAACAAAAAACATAGTGGCTAGGTATAATTCCCTTTTCACTTGTCTGTCTGTCTGTGTCAGTACTCCTGGTCACATTTTTTGTGTAGTCCAGTAGTCACCTTCTAAAAATGTTTTTTCAATTTTTTGAAATTCGTCTTTTTTTTCACTTGTTTTTAGGGGAGTGCTCAATTTATAATAATAATCCATTGTGAAATGGACACATTCTTTTCGTCACCACCGTGATGTAGCATTATGATGTAGGTGTTTGTGGAAAAGCTTGGTTGGAATGAAAGAGTGATTCATTTTTAGGCAGAGGTGGCAATTATAAACCGTCAACCATAACTGTCACCAACAACTGTCAACATAGGTTTCTTCAGTTTTTAAGTTGGTCTGGCTGGCTAACTATATATGTATGTATCATATGTACAGGCCACACCAATAGAGCTAGAGGGCTGAAAATTTAAACATTTACTGCTTATGTCTTAAAAAAACCCTGTTCTTTGTTTTTAGAAAATTCACCCCTAAATAGGTTTTTAGTGGGGAGGTTCAATTTGCAATGTAAGTTTATGCTAAATTGGTCCCTTTGTGTCCGCTTTTTTTTTGAAAATTCAGACTTTTTTAGTGATCACTGCCCAACAAAAGTTTAGAGAAGTAACTTACTCATTGATCATCCCTTTTTTTAATTGATCACCCCCATCATGTGATGGTTTCTATTGAGTGACTAACCAGACCTGTATTTTTTAAATTATTTATGATACTTTTGTTTGTTTACTATTGTTTACTAAGTAATTTATACACTTTATTCAGAGGTCATATACAAGAGTTTAGATTACTGTCTAGCATAGATTACCTTCTTCTTGGGGTTAGGATGAAAAAAGTAACCTTCGACCTGTAAGATGCAGGGTAACTTTTAGAGACTTATATGGACGCAAGAAAATAATAGTAAATAAAAAATAATGACAATGTTCAAATTTCTGGTTAGAAAAAAAAATCAGTATATAATAATCATCTTTTATTTTTTATCATTGAACTAAAGCCAAATCGCGTTGGACATTCTCAGTTCTCATAAGATCACCAAAGTTAAGCAATGTTGTGCCTGGTCAGTACCTGGGTGAACGTCTGGAAATACCAGGTGTCATAAGCAGCTGGAGATCATGTAGAGAGCCTCCCGTGGCAACCCCATTAAGGAGGAGACTGATCTCTACACTATACTCAATAATGCAAGCCAAAGGTCCCACCTGCCCTACCCCCCTGAATCCTCTGACTGTCCTGGCTGCAAGCAACAAGGATGAACTAAACATTTCAACCTGTGTATTATCCGTCTTTAGAAAGTGTTAGTAGAAAGATATCAAGTTGTAAAGTCTTTTGGTGGTACAGAATTTTAAAATCCCCATACTTAGCAAATACATATTAAACAGAAATAAAGTATAAATAAGTACACCCTACCATTTCTTAATAGAAAGTTAATTGTCTTCTAAACGAAATATAGCAGGATTTTATTATTTCCAGTGGAACATTATACAATTAAAATGGATATTATCAGGTATTATTTATGACTAAACGCTACAGCATTGAAACTCTGTTGCCAAGAATATTTCTTTGTAGGGGTGAACTCATCTTTGGACGACAAGATATTCATATTTTTGGTGATACTGTATATATATTTATGATACATATTAAACAAAAGCTTTTTCCATCTGATAACTCTTCAGAGGAAGAAACGTCAGAAAGTGATCAAAGATTTCAGCCTCTGAAGAGTGTCAGATGAAAAAAGCTTTTTAGAAACTATTTTGTTTAATATGTATCATAAATATATATCAATATATATAGCTCATTTTCTAAACCACAACCAGCCCCATAAGCAACTTCACATTGAACAAATTAGGTCACCCAAATATACAAAACACATCTAATTTCATTTCCACTACACAGCATGGAAAGTTGCACAACTGATATGTTCAAATCTCTTCTGATGATGTTGTTCACAACGACAAAATGCACAAAGACTTATCTTCATGATAATAAATATGTTTGAGACGTAACACAATTTTCTCAAACTTTCTTTTCCACATTGTCTAATCAAATCTACCATATCAATATATATAAATATTCTGTTTAATATGCATCCACTAATTACAGGGATTTTATATCAAGTTGTAATGAAAAATTTTAATGAGAAGTTGAATTAAACCTTACAATTATAGCAATCAAATAAATACTTGGCAGTATTGTGTTGGTGAAATACTCCTCCCTCATTATAATGCAGTTCGTTAAAGTGCAGTTCACTTTATAACCCAGGTGGCTGGTGGACTCCAAAATATTAATCTAGCTCCAAAATAGCTAAATTTATTGTGGCTTGGTTATAATGTGGTTGGCTTTCTTGGACCCCAACCCTGTGTTATAACGGGGGGGATGCCTGTATCAAACATCCAGCCTTGTGCATAACTAATGCTTAATTTCATATCATTTTTATCATACAATGGCTTATTGCTATTTGCTTGAGAATTTCCCACAAACTCTAGACAAAGACCAGAGATTCCACCAGCTGTTGAATTATACAAAACAACAACAGGTCTGCTTAGTTACTGAATAGAAACCGTCATGGTACCAACATCTTTTGGCAGCATTCCGTGTTTGGGGTGATCAATTAAAAAAAGGGGTGATCAATGAATAAGTTACTTCTCTCACATTTTGTTAGATCACTAAAAAAGTCTGAATTTTCCAAAAACAAACAGCACAAACCTGTGATCAATTTAGCATAATTTACATTGTAAATTGACACCCCCCACACTAAAAACCTATTTCGGGGGGGAATTTTCAAAAAAACAATTTTTTTCCTAGACATAATAAGGAGTAAATTTGCCAGATATATTAGTCAGCACACAAGGCTGTCAAGTTTGAAGTTGTTTGGATCAGCTGTTCTCAAGAAATCTAATAAAAATAAATAAAAAATTATAGATCTTTCTAGTTTCTATAAATTATCTCCCCTGGCTTCCGCTCTTTAGAAATATCTAAATTTAGATATAAAATATCTAAATTGGCAACACTGAAGAGAAGTAACTGAAATACTTTGAAGATGTAGTTTTGTACGACGGATGTAAAATTATTTTACATGACAATTATGGCAGGCTGCTACACACACCATAAAGTCCAGCCTCTTCAAAACATGCACCTTTGGAATGGGCACTGCCCTATTTTGAATTAAAAAAAAGCTAATCATAACTGCTTCCAAAAACAAAAATTCTTCCCGAAGAAGGCTGGAGAATGAACTGGCTGAAACATTGTTGAGAAAAAAAGAGATAAGGCTAAATGAACAAAACAACTACTCTGGTCTAATTTAAAATACTATTTGGTGGTTTACGCACATCTCATATAAGAGACATATTGAAAGTTATTTATCAACAATTTGTGAGCAATACAGGTGTGTTTTAAGTACATCAACAAGAAATAAAACTGGTCTGGTTAGTCACTCAATAGAAACTGTCATGTGACCAACGTATTTTGCTGTGTTGGGGGTGATCAATTACAAAATTGGAAAAGGGGATGATCAATGAATAAGTTACTTCTCTCGCCTTTCGTCAGGCAGTGATTACGAGAAAAGTCTGAATTTCTCCCAAAACAAGCTTGAACACTATCAGACAGTAACTAAGGAACCAATTCAGCACAACATTGTAAAGCAGGATTTTATTATTTCTAGTGG
>VCCN01002354.1:5877237-5894787 GCA_006491835.1 Architeuthis dux
AAACTGAAAAATGTTTAAATAAACTCTTAAATTCATAAACCACTTGAAACAAATTATAGTGGAACTATTCAATCAATAGCATGAAAAATAGTTCACCAAATGGTCAAAGGGAGATCATTTTTAATCAGAAGTTATTTCCCTTGAAATGGACATTCTATTTTCTTTGTATGAATTCAAAAGTTGAATTCATTGTTATAAACAACATTATGCAAATAAAATCTATGGTGTACAAGAAGCATGAATACATGGATATTGCAAACAAAATTGTCTGAAACATTTGTTAAAAATACAGAATAGAATCAAGAAGAAAACTTACTTCTACTTAATAAATCCTTCATGGACTCCTTTACTAAACTGAGTTCATCAGTTCTAGAAAGAAAAAGCAGAATGAAACAAACAATGAAAAAAATTGTGATGCAAAAGGTTTCTAGCATTTTTTGACAAAATCTTTCATTCATAGCATCATTATTCAGTCATCAAAATATTTCCTATGACCTTAAGCCACCTTTCAGCTAAATTGTGTATTCCATCATAAAAGAACAATTCCAGTTTTAATTTGCTGAATTCTTCAAGGAATTTTTCGCTACCTTGAACTTGTTGGAACCACTGAGCAGAAAAGGAAAGTAATAAAATAATCTATGTCTCATTAAGAACTGCTTATTTTGTCAGAATGAATTACGATGATATTTCAGTCAAATCTTTAATCAGTCAAATATTCCTTTGTGGTAAGGAACACGATAAAGACCTAATTTTCAAAAATCCTCAGGACTTAATTGAACTTTATTCAACATTTTTTTTGTCTAATATAATACAGAGAGTGTAAATCTCCCAATTGTAGTATTGTCGCCTGCTCCCTATTTCCTCTCCTACTCCCTCTTTCTACTGTTTACTTCCATCCAGCTTCATTTTGGGTACAACCCCCTTTTGTACAAAGACACGTTCATCGTATATGTGAAATAAATGCTCGAGATAACAAGATCTATCATGAGTAAATGGCTTAAATACTGCCAAGCCAAAAACAAAAAACTGTCATGGTGGCCCACAACTTTGACAATGTTAAAATGAACTGAGACAATCTGAACGAAGCCGAGGCTATGGGCCTATTCCGCTAACAGTGCAAAATGATATTCTGACAAAGAAAAATAACAGATTCACAGGACCAGGTGGATGAGATCCTGCTACGCACAGGAGAAACTGGTATACTAAAATTTAATAGTTGGGGCCTATCTGCCAAGGATAAAGACCAGCCAGACATTGTATGGTCTGAATTTGTAGAGTACAGAATATCAAATCAGAATTTCAGGGTAGCTCGTTTAGCACTGAGGAATATAAAGCAGAAAATGGACTCTTATGCTAACGAACCTGAGACAAAAGATGAGATGAAGAGTGAAATGGACAAGATGGCAAAAGAGGGTATTATAAAAAAAGGTTGAGAAGCCAACTGACTGAGTCAGCAGCCTGGCATACAGTTGAAAAAGTAATGGCCAAAGAAAATGGACTTGTGTTTAACAGCACAAAATGCAACATCAAAAGCAAATCTATTAACTTCTTTGGAGGAATATACAATGAAAATGGAGTACATCCAGATCCCAAAAAAGTGGAGGACATCAAAACTCTTAAGTCAACCACCAACGAAGCAGAGCTGCAACACATACTGGAAATGGTAACAACCTCAGCGACCTCCTAAAGAAGAACAGCGTAATCGTCTGGACGAAGAGCCACGAGAAGGCCCTCCAGCAAATCAAGGCCCTCATCAGTAAGGAGGTAACGCTGGCATACTTTGACCCGGCAAAGCCAACAGTCATTCAGGTCAATGCTTCTGGCAGCGGCCTGGGAGCAGCGCTTCTACAAGACGGCAAACCAATTGCATTTGGATCAAAGTCACTCACGCCAGTCAAGCAGAGGTATGCAAATATTGAATGTGAGTGATGATCAGAAACACACAACCTGGGAAAATTAATATCTACAAAGGGTTACGTGCACGCCAAGACGAACAGAGCAGGTACTATGATCATAGCACAAGAGACCTACCAGCCCTCCACAGATTTCAGAAAGTGACAGTGCAGAACCATCAGTCAGGTATATGGTGTGTACAGCCCAGGTCTTACAATATTACTACTGAAAATGGCAACGCCATAAGAAACCAGTGCCACCTGCGTGACATTCCTCCACAACATGACATGAGAGAAGCCAAAGACCATCTGCACAGCAGGAGAAAAAAAATCAACTGCCACTCCAAGAAAAGAACACCATCCTGTTACACTGACTTCATATTAGATAAGACTCCTATGCTGTGAACTAGCAGAGTGGGTGATTTGCTAGCAACCCCCCCCCCCTCCACAACAATCAGTAATATATCAAAAAGGAAAGGAAAAAGTCACAGCTGTAGCCCCCATATAAATATGCATAGTATGAGTTTATAAGTGATTTTATAGTTTATATTGTGATGGAACTCTGATTTCCTAATCAATTGATCAAAGTAATGTCACTTGTTCTTCTACTAAACTATTGATCTTAAGGAGAGGGATGTATATAATTCTCCCAAAGTTTACTCTAACAATTAAAAGCAGGATTGTCCAATCGAAACACAGGATTTACCAAGAATTTGCAAGATTTGGTTAAGTGCCAGGGATGGTTGCTTCAGGCAACACCTGTGAGTCTTTTCAGATACTACAGTGCTTTAGATTTCTATCCCTAGGTATACTGTTAGCAAAGCAACGGGTATTTTACTAGTCGTAATTGTAGTATTGGCGCCTGCTCCTTATTTCCTCTCCTACTCTCTACTTCCTCTTTCCACTGTTTACTTCCGCCCAGTTTCACTTTGGGTACAAAGACATCTTCATTGTATATGTGAAATAAATGCTTGAAATAACAAGATCTATCATGAGTAAATACTTATTTCAGTAATAGTAGACTTTAAGGAGAATTAATACTACACAAACATTCTCAAATTAACTCATAAGACTTCACATTGTTAAAAGGATTTTTTAAAAATTTTAAGCTTTTTATTATTATTATTCTTTCAATAGTGTCACATATGTTACACTGTGTAACATGATTTTTCTGGGTAGTGAGTGTTATTTTCTGATTGCTCATGTGTAGGAAGTATAGAAAATGGCTATTATTCCTTTCAAACTTTTTTTTGTGGCCAGGATAGTGATATTCATATGTAATTGTTATTCTTACTTTATGTGATTAAAAATGTGCAAATTCCGCCGTTGCCAATTGGAAATAAGTAGATTTCAAATTACCACTGTTCTTGTTGCAAAAGCAATAACTATTATTACTCAGAAACAAAAAAACAAAAAAACAAAAAAAAAAGTAAAAATATGTAGCACAAACTAAATTCTAATCAACAGTGAATATTATGGTAAAAAAAGACACTAAAGATAAAAATGCTGATCTGGATAAGAACTTGTATTTACAAAGTCAGTTTTACTTATAAAAGAAAATTGAGATTAGAAAATAATAATAATAAAAAAAGCAGACACTTACTCTTCAAGACTTGGTTCATATTCACTTGACATGGCAGACAATCTTTTTGGAGAGTAGCCTTGGGTGAGAATTTCTTTGATACTTATCTGGAAAGAACACAAAAATAAAACATTGTGGGAAAACAGATGGGAGGAGGAGGGGAAAATAATAACTAGTTAACCAGCATATTTACCTCTGCAAATGAAGCTGGAGAGCTATATGTATTTGGTTGTCTGTCTGTCCACATATCTCCAAAAGTTCTCAATGAATTTCAATTAAATTTTGTGAAAGGTTGGGCAATGGGGTAAGGAAGAGTTGGTTGAACTTTTTGACAGATCCAGGATTTTATTTTTGATTGAGAAATATTTTTCCATTTTTTCCCCCCATACATTTATGACTGGCCACGCAATATCTCCAAAGGTTTTCAATGAAATTTTGTGGAAGGGTGGAAAATAGGCTACAAAAGAAGTGATCAAATGTTGGGGCGGATCAATGGACATTCCTTTATGTCTTAGTTATATGTCCTACCACATAATATAACCAAAAGTTCATGTCTGTCCACACAATATCTCCAAAAGTTCTCAATGAAATTTTGTGGAAGGGTGGGAAATGAGCCATGGAAGAAATGATTAGATTTCACAGCGTATCCATGCACAATTACGTCCCCTGACAATAGCGTTGGCAGATGTAGGCATTCACTAAGTGCTTTCTAGTCCTATTAGTGATAAAGAGTAGCACAGGAAAATAAGGAACATAGATAAATAAGATCAATGAAAAAGCTTATGGATGAGCATAAGCAGCGTTGCCAACTCTTGAAACTTTTATATCCAAAACTGAGGCAATAAAAAATAAAAAATAAAAATAAAAATCTAGCTGTTCCAGAAAAATACCTAAAAAAATATTCAAAATTGAGGCAAAAAAATATCTAAATATCAGGGTCTGAACTTTACCAAATATCTAAACATATCAAGATTTAGCCAAAATAATCTTAAAATATCTGAGCCTCATCAAAAAAATATCTAAACTTTGATATAAAATATCTAAGTTGGCAACACTGAGCATAAACTCTATTTAGAGTAGTTTTGTTTTTTAAAAAGCTTGGAGGGGGAAAATGTAACTTTTCAAGATATTTAGATAATATCTATGCCAGCATGTATCTTTATATATGAAATATATGGTATATATATATATATATATATATATATCATATGTACAGTTATGTATAAAGATTATATTTAAAAAATTCAAAACACAATATTTTAGAAAGAATGTATTTACTTGGGCCACCTGCATATGTTTATTGCTTTCAAAAGTCCCTTAAAATTTCCATTGAATTGTTGTTTGTTTATTCCTGTACATTCTTTGTGCAGCATAGGGCCGCAACCACTCAGGGAAGAAGTTGCTAGCCCCTGCCTAACACTCCTTCTTTACCTAGGCTTGGGACCATCTATGGCAACTTCCAAGCCGTAGATTTTTTCTACCAGATTTTTTGTAGATGGACTGCTTTACAGGATTGAAGGGCTCCAACTGACCTGCTATTTACCCATGGCTGAGAGGAGAAGTGGGTTCATGCCTTTCCCAAGGGCATTAATGCAAAGTGAAGGTAAACAGCTACGGCCGAAACTCAAACGCAATCTGCAGATTCTGTTTTCCATGGCGGTAACCGTTACACCACTCTGCCCCATCCAAGAGTAAAATTGCCTGATGACATAATTCGGCAGCCAAAGCAGATGATCTTCAGAGATCAAAGTCATCTTGTTTTTTGTAGTTTCCAAGGGGGTGGAGGAAGACACAGTTCGATACAATAAGTCAAATGGCACGTCAAAGCTGCAGTACCTGAACGATATCTTCAAGGGACACCTCCTCGCTTATGACCAGTAAGCTATCACCACTGTCACGAAATCCGAGATGCTACCAACGTAATTCACAGTACAACTCCAGCGTAGTTTCAATAGGCAAGCCAAGCACCAACTGACGAATTGTCGCCGGTGAAAAAGATTTAAATCTTGGAAGACGCTCAGAAAACAGTATAAATAAAAATTTTCAGAAAAATTCTGAGGGTCTTCCAGAATGCCCTCAAAGACCCCCTGAATCCACTCCTGTAAATAGAAAGTGTGAGTTTCTTTTTAACAGAATAAGCCAGGGGTCAACAAATTATGGCCTGCAGGACAATCTGGCCCATGTCCACATTTCATCCGGCCTGTCGACTTCATTGAATATGTGACGTTGCATAAAACAATTCTTTGTTTTCCTTATCTATCTTTGGTTAGCAAACAATAAAATTCAGCATCGAAAAATAAAACAAATGTCTCGTTTTTGCAGTGGCCTCAAATGAATCAATACTACGCATTCCTGCTGTTCCATTAATATAGTCAGCTAAATTCGAACCACACTTTGACAATATTTTACCCACAGCACTCCAAAAGAAAAATGTAGGTATATACTACTATAATAAAAACATTAAAGTGTCAAACTCTGCTCATACTTCTATGTCCTTGCGTAATTCTACTATAAATTTTGGAAGTATGTTTATCGCCAGGCTAGTTCAAATCACAGTAGGGGAATGGGGATTTTACATATCGGTTTACTCCCTAATTTTTTGGTTAGGATTGTTCTTGTTATGGTAGGAAAGTAAAGTCAACTCTGACTTTGTCCTAGAGTTTGACAAACTGTCCCCCCCCCCCCAAAAAAAAAACCCAAACAAACCAAAAACCAAAAAAGTTTGCCAATCCCTGGAATAAGCAATAGACAAAAGAGAACAAGATTCTTAAATATGAATAGCATTCTTCGAACTGGTTCTTGGTTCATCTTTTGAACACAACATTTCGTCCGTTGTACCCTACAGCCTTCTTCAGGTGGGTGTTGTAAATGAGGAGCATTTGAAATGTTGGGACGAGGGGGCCCCCATTGAAGTATGGGGGCAGAATGTCCTCATTCCGCTGTCTATTTTCAGGTGGGAGTATTCCTTAGGTCGTTGTGTCCAAAAGATGAACCAAGATGTGGACAACAGTCAACAATCTATAAATATTGATGATGTCTCATCTAAAAAATTCAGACAGAAAAGATTCTTAAATTTACCTTTTCGAATTCTTCTATGGATAAGTCCTCTTCAAATTCTGGATAACTGAGAGCAGTTTTGAAAATGCTGCTCAAGTCTGGCACCGATCGTGTTTTAATTAGCTACAATTCAAAACAACGTTTGTTATGACCAATGATAAATGTTACTGTTTTATAAAAAAACTTTTAAAAATGTTTTTCTTGCAAATCAAATGTCAAATAATGAGTAGATATTTAACATTTTGCATGCATCTTCTCTGTAAATATGAATATTGTTTGTGATATTTCAGAGCCTCTAAAACAACTTTACCCTCAGGCAATAAGTGACGCCCAAAACTTGAAGCGATAAATTATTTTGTATTGTTTTTTCATTTTGAGTGAGATTTTTTGTTGATATGGCATTTTGTCTCATTAACTTTGTTTTTCAGTTACAAAGCCACACACACAATGTTTAGTAAAACCTTGCTAGCAAAATAGCCAAGAAAGTATTATCGAGTAGGTTTTGTGTTATTCATCCCAGCAGAAACTTACTATAGGGATTGTATTTGATGAATGGAAATTATTGTATATAAATACACAGCATTAACTGCTTTTTAAAAAATTAATATTTAACCCTCTTTGTTACAAACAATAAACATGATTTACCATAAAGTTAATTATTATCAACTAATTTTTATTTACAATCTGTTAATAACTCATAATTATACTAATAATTGTCAACAAGGAAAATATCATTCATTTACCTACAATACAAAGCCAACATACAAAGGGATCAGACATCAATTATCAGCAGCAGTTTTGGATATATATCCTTACCTTAGTTCAATTACTAAGAGGATGTTGGATGGAAACCAAGAGGAAAGTGTGTATTTCTTACCTTTTCAGTAGGGACTTCATTATTTTCTTGGACCAGATGAGGGCTGTCATGAGAATCAAAAGTATTCATTTAAATTTTAAGAAAAGAGAAGACAAAAATTTAGAAACAAAAATGTCCATAAACACTAGCATCATTTATGTATACAGAGAAATCTGTTTATTATAATCATGGATAATGGTTATTGTTATCAAAATAAGATTTCCTTAGCCAATGGCCAACCATTCAACAAAATGTCATTGAAATTCATTGAGAACTTTTGGATATATTGTGGGGACAAAAGTGATTTTAGACCAAAATGATTTAGATAAAACTGATGTAGACTAAAGTGATGTAGACCAAAGTACTGTAACCCAATTTATGTAACAAGATGTCTAGTAGAATGCCCTAATTTCTAAAATAGTAGGGTCTTTTCAAATACCACTAGACAGGAGGCTGTTAAAAGAAATCAGTAATTTATAATAGGTCTGGTTAGTCACTCAATAGAAACTAAAATGTGACCAACGTTTTTTGGCAGCATGGCATGTTAGGGGTGATCAATTAAAAAAATGGAAAAATAAATAATGAATAAATTACTTCTCTCACTGTTTTTGGGGCAGTGATCACTAAAACATCCGATTTAAAAAAAAAACAAGTGTGTATACTGCCAGACAAAAACTAAGGGATCAATTTAGCATAAACTTACATTGTAAATTGAACCCCCAACTAAAAACTTATTTTTTCAAAAAACAAAAAAAAAAGGTTTTTCTAGGCATAATAAGGAGTAAATGTTGAAATTTTCAGCTGTTGAGCTCCACGGGTGCGGCCTGTATGCATCATATATACATAGATAGATAGCCAGCCAGACCAACTTTCTAATATCTCTTTTATGACTTGTGGTGGGAGAGAGAGAGAACTAAAGAGGAAGCAGTAGGAAAAGACTAAACACTGTTGACAACATCAAGTCCTATAGAGATAAGCAAAGCAAGACTCATCCGATCGTGTTCTGTTTTGTTTAAATTATGTTGTTTTAGTACAAATAAAAATACGAGCAATTTTCTTAAGCTCTGCCATAATATTGGAAGAGGTATATGTATTCACTCATATTTGTTTGTCCACAATGAATTTCAATGACATTCTGTGGAGGGTGGTCCATGGGCTAAGGAAGAATTCATAAAATTTGGGGCCAGATCCAGGAATTTAAAAAATAATAGTCTGAAATATAGAAAATCGAAACATACAGTTGCCTCCTGCATCATAGCTATATATGAACTGATTTTCATTTAGTTTTTAGTGACAATGGCATTGGTATGCGCTATCTGAGTGGTTTCTAGTTCCTATGATATGCTTGTGAAACCACAGCACATACAATACAAGTATATTCTTTTCCAAGGAGATGGGGACTATTTCAAAACGTAGCATCATTATAGTAGTTTTGTATCTGTTCCTAATATCACTCTTAGCAACTTAGCTTGAAGTTGGGATTGACATACTACAACAAGAAGATAAGTGAAATGGTTTGGGTAAGAAAAAAACCCAACTTTTCTGGAAGGACATACAATTTCAAGATGATGCATGAATTGAAACATGCTTATTACTGAACAATTTTATAATTTAGATATTCCTTTGAAAATAACCTGTAAGCCATGCTGCATAAAAAAGAAGTGGTCCCTACCCTGCAGAAACCTTTACATTTATCATCTAAATCTTCATCCTCAAAACCATTTTTTCTTCTGTTTTATTTATCATTACTTTCACCGGTTACTGAGATGTTACTAAACAATTTTTACTAACTGAAAATGGGAATTAAAAAACTTTTTAAAATTAGAAAATTCTTCAATTTGTTTGGAAAAGTTTGATGAAGTCTCAAGTCCTGTCTGCTGCAGCCTCATCAACCTTTGTGCCAGAAGGGGAGATAATCCAAGCTTTATCTCAGACTTATCCAACACAGACATTGGAATATAGGCAGTCGAATTTGGAAATCGAGCAAGTCTGGAGGCAGAAGTTCAAAACCCAGTCGCTGGTATTGAACCTCTGCCTCCAGATTCGCTTGATTTCTAAATTTGATGCTATTCCAATGCCTGTTTTGGGTAAGTCTGAGATAAAGCTTGTATTATCTCCACTTCTGGCCAAATCTGGCAACCCTGCCATACACAAATTTATTGTGTGACTTTTTAATCCATTTGTCAATCAAAAATGATGCAGAAAAAAAGCAAAGGTAGATTATATGGATACAATTAACCCATTAACTGCAGCAGATGGTGAAGAGTAATAGTTATCCATTGCAGGATAAAAGCCCTGACTCAGATATAATTGAATTGCCCTGAATCACAACAATTGCCCTGAATCACAACAATTGCCCTCAATCTTTCTGTGTCAAAAATTTAAATTTACTAAGTTGATTAGTCAAATATAGTTAGGGCCTAGAGGCCATCAGACACAGAAAAGAAACTTCAATCACAGAAGGGCCTATTACCAGAATATACATTGGTAACTACTGCTCTAGATGAGTTAAACATAAACGTTAACCCTTTATGGAGCAAGTGACTATATATGATCACCTGAGGACCCGTCAGTCGCATGTGAATATTGTAACCACAAAGACAACATAATCCACACCAATGTGGTCGGCAAGCTTTGCAAAGTACACTTGTGCTTGAACAAAGAGAGAAACTGTTTTGAGGCATACCACACTCCACTAAATTAGCCTGTTTTTGTCCCACACAATAACATTTTAAAATCAACCTGGAGGTGTTATTCTTTTTGTCAATATCAATTTTTTTGTATCTACTCATTATATTGAATGTTATTCTTTAATTCTATGTTTTATTTAACTTTCTACTTTAATTTATAATTTTCTTATATTTTCCATTTTTGGTCACTTTTGGGATGAGGCACCATATAGGATCACTTCATCAGAGGGGGTTTTGCCCCCACAAACAAAAAGATTTCAGAAAACTTACAAGTGAAAATATTTTGTAATTAGGTCTAGTTTAACATTAAAAGGTTGCTTTGATATCTAAAATATTTTTAGGGGTGCCCTATAAAGGGTTAAACAATAAAACATAAATATTTATTGAGTTGGCCATTGAACTGCAACGAATGAAATTTCCTTCATTCACAGTTAATGGGTTAATCAATTGACACAAGTAATTCACACTGGCGCACTTATTCACCTTGAACAACTTCGAGTGATACCCAAAAAGAGATTTTCAGGATTCAGTTTCCTCTTTGCATCTGAGGATTCTTTTTCTTCTTCGCTGCTGCCATTGCTGTTATTGTTGTTTTCTTCAGCTTCGAATTCTCTGTTTCTGAGGATAATATCTGAGGAAGGAAAATCAAATGGATAAAATGGACAGGGGGGAAAGGCAGGGAAAACTCATGTCACCCCAAAGAGAGAAAACATAGCAACATAGGAGAGAACTCAAGTGTTTGAAGGGAAACAATTCAATGAGGAAAGGATATGTCCCAGGAATCTCAAAAGAGTTAACTTGGACAAAGCTTATAACATCTGTCACAGGCATTGGAATAGCGTTGAATTTGGAAATTGAAACCCAGCCTTTTGAGGCGGGCCTGCTTCAAGAGGCTGGTATTGAACCACTGCCTCCAGACTGACTAGATTTCTAAATTCAAAGCTATTTCAATGTCTGTGTTAGGTAAGTCTGAGATAAAGCCCGGATTATCTCCCCTTCTAGCCAAATCTGGCAATCCTGGGAAGGAAGTCCAGGGTTTTGTGGTGATTTTTGCTGGACTAACACCAAAAAAAGAAAAAAAACTTATCTATCATAAGCTTTGTCCAAGTTAACTCTTTTGAAATTCCTGGGACATATATATCCCATATGATGCAATGATCAAAAATGGATTTATTACAAGAATTCAAAACAAAGAAAATCATGGCTAGATGCAGTCTTCAACATTCCAACCTAAATGGAATCCACTAGGTAAAACCTATTCTTTTCTGAGTTTGGTGGGATTCAAAGAGAATTTTTTTAATTATGAAATGCTGGAACCTGGATGAACAGTTATTGTGCAAAACTCATGTCCAGATGTTTTGTTGAATGGCGTTTCACTGACAGACAGCTAGCTGACAGACATTTTATTGAGCACCTTTTCGCCAACTGGTCTTTTCACCGAATACCTTTTTATTGGAAGGATATTCTTTTTATTTTGGGTTTTACTTATGAATCTACATTTATTGTCTCAAAACATTTATATTACATTTTGATATTTGAATAGCATGATAATATAAAACAATTATTCTAAAATAAAATTTTAAGAACAACATTTTTAAATTCTAATCAATTCCTTTTTAAAATAGGGTGTGATTTCCTGACAATTATTTCTAATCATTCATAAAATTTTATTTTATGATATTTATTTTCTATAGTTTTGAGAAGGGTCATTAACATTCAAATAGTTCTTTGATGGGGTTAACAGAAGTTTTTAATTTCAAAGGAGACAACCCTTACAATGTAGGATTTGTGTGTTTCTTTATCCTTGCCATGTCGGGTTTGGGTTTGTTGAGTAGCAGAAGCCACATCGGGTTGAACTCTGCACTAATGCATTCAGTCGACATGTTGATATGTGCTGCCTCTTTGATTTCTGTTTCCAACAGCGTTCTCTGTCAATAATCTGAACTTCCTCCCATCGCATTCGGATATTACACCTGAGGAAGGCCAAAGAATGGATCGGCCGAAACGTGTTAGCAACACAAACAACAAGAAGGAGTTCAATCGTCTGAAGAACTATTTGAATTTATGATATTTGTTTTATAGTATCATGCTGTTCTTCCGATGTCATCTAAGATGTAATATAAAATTATTTTTGTGAAATTTCATTTGTTTTTTTAACCTTTAAATGGTCAATGGATAAAGACAACAATGTCTGTTGGCAAAAGAAGACCAAAATAAGATGAAATAATAACATAAAACAAGTCTGGTTAGTCATTCAATAGAAAGCGTCATGTGACCAATGTATTTTGGCAGCATGCCATGTTGGGGATGATCAATTAAAAAATTGGAAAAAGGGGTGATCAATGAATAAATTACTTCTCTCACCTTTTGTTGGGAAGTGATCACTAAAAAAGTCTGAATTTTCAAAAAGCATGACACAAACTAATAGACCAATTTAAGATAAACTTACATTGCAAATTGAACCCCCACTAAAAACCTATTAAGGGGAGAAATTTTCAAAAAAACAAAAAAACGTTTTTCCTAGACGTAGTAAGGAGTAAATGTTTAAATTTTCATCCCTCTAGCTCCATTGGTGCATACGTAGCCAGCCAACCAACTTAAAAACTGAAGAAACCTATGTTGACAGTTTTGGTTGACGGTTTCTAATTTATTTTAAATCAACATATGTTTGAATAAGTTTATTTATTTTTTTGCAAAATGAAATATAAATATTTTGAGACAATAAACATGTAGATTCATAAGTAAACTCAAACTAAAAAAATATCCTGAAATGTATTCAGCAAAATGTCCGTTGGCGAAAATTCCAGTCAGCGAAACATCATTTCGGCAAAATGTCTGTTGTCGAAACGTCCATCGTTAAAAAGTCTGAGAGCCGCAACACTACACAGAGCAACTGGCTCATTTGAATGATGCATTGAAAGAGAAAAGACCTTTTTTCTGGGAAAGGAAGTCGATTTGATTTTGCTGCATGATGATGGAATAATGATGCTATGAATTTATATGAATAAAAGATTTCATCAAATAAAAAAATAAATAAAAAACAATGCTGAAAATTTTTGCATCAACCTAATAATTTTTGTTATTGACAGAACAAGCTTTTCAAATCAGTTGGATTCAGATTTTTGAAAAGTATATTCAGTATAAATTAAAATAATGTAAAGAAAATAATAGTAGCATGTTTTTAACATAATATAATTGTGACCCTGCACGTTTAATCAGGTATTAAGTAGCATTTAGGATGATTTTAGATGAGGCAGGATTCATATTCTGCACACCATGAGCTTCATTTTAGTACTTAACCAATCTTGATAGCTTATATGGTTGCGAAGATAGTTCCAGGTACTTGGGGAAATTTTCTAACCAAAGTTTTTATGAAATCAAGGAATGGATAAATTTGTATCCAACAGAATATGATAATTATAAAGACAATTATAATTAATTGGGAACCCATATCAGTCCGGCATCAGTGTTGCTAAATGGGCTGCCTAGATTGTATAAATGAATAAACAAATGAGCGCTGTGCAGGGATCGAACGCGCGTCCACCTTGGAAGCAACCTATACACGGTCCTGCTCTATACCACTGAGCTAACGACGCCCTCATGGCAAGACAGCAGTCAAAAACATACACGTTTGCTAACACTGATGCCTGGCTGATATGGGTTCCCAATTAATTAATAATTGTCTTTATAATTATGATATTGAAAGTATACAAACAATGACAATTTCTAGTGATGCGGTCTCAGAAAAACTCATTAAAACATGTTTTGGATTATTAAATATTCATATTTTCAACGGGAATGGTTAGATAAGTTATTTATGAAGCTGTTTTTGATAAAATCTTGAAATCACCGAAAATGACCTGCACTAACTATTTTCAGCTCTAGTTTGAAACCGACCCATGCGGTCACAATTATGTTTTTCTATATGAAAAATTATTATTTTATGTTATAAAAAAATTTACAGATAAAAAGAAACAAATTTTTATGCTGAAAAACATAATTAAAGAATAAGTATTTCATAGATGATGTGGTAGTTATTCAATAACAAAATCTACAAGTGAAAGAATTTAATATTTTCAGGTGACAACGCTGTATAAGAAAAAATAATGTAATAATCATAAAATGTTATTGTTATTGGCATTATTATTATAATAAGAGAAGAAGCGTATTGATTTTTATAACATAATTCATGCAATAATAAAAATATAAAAACAGGCTAAATGAACAACAAAATGAAAAGAATAACGAACTAGCATTCCAAAGGAAATTATGAATCACCGCCACCCATATACACTGTGTTGTGGGTGATCAATTAAAAAATTGGAAAAAGGATTGATCAATGAATAAGTTACTTATCTCGCCTCTTGTTGGGCCGAGATCACTAAAAAAGGTCTGAATTTTCAAAAAACAAGCGGGCACTAACTAGTGACCAATTTAGCATAAACTTACATTGCATATTGAACCTCCCTCTAAAAAAAAACAAAAACATTTTTCCTACTCATTGAAGGGAGTATGTGTGCGTGTGTGCAGAATTTCAAGTTTCTACTATGAACTGTTAGGGATGGGCAAAGTCCAGATACATAGATAGATATAAATGTGTGAACACATGAATAACCTAAACCCAGCAATAAACCAGTGTTGTGGGAAGCAGTGATTAATATAACAGACAAGCAAAGTGAGTTTACAGAAAATGTTAGTTTGAAAAGCACTTTTACATCATTGAAACAAAAATCAAACGAAGGACATTAATTGTCTATAACTTTGAGAAGAGTCATTAACATACAAATTTTTGTTTGAGCAATCTAATCCTCCTGTGGTGCACAGCAAAAACATTTACACCTGAAGAAGGCCATAGAATGAATTGGTCGAAACGTTGTGTCAACATTAAAGATGGGAAGAGGATATTAAATTGTCTGAACAAAAGTTTGCAAGCACATTAAATTTAAGAAGAAGAAGACAACCAATGTACTGTATTTCCTTCAGGTCAAGGAAGCTTCTGCCTCATGGATACACCCCAATTTTGACTTGCAAAATTTTGTGAAAAAAGTGGGTGTGTGTGCGTTTGATTATGATGGTCTTGTTAGTATAAGGTTTATGGGTAATCCCATTTAATGTATCACAGTTTTACTTCTTTTGTCACTTCTTAATGTGACCTTAGAGTCAAGGTCATTGGAGGTGAATGAATTTTACTGATTATATATATTTCTTATTATTTATGATACTTTTGTTTGTTTACTATTTTATATTAAGTAATTTATACACTTAATTCAGGTCATGCACAGTTCAGATTATTGTCTAGTATAGATTATCTTCGTCTGGGGTGGAGATAGGCCTACGAAAAAGTAACCTTTGGCCTGTAATTAAAGTATATATATATATATATACACACATTTTTTTCCCCCTCGTTGTTAGGTTTTAAAAGGCTTGATTGACTATATATACATACATATATATATACATACACACACATATATACACAGACACATAGTGTCCCATATTTAAGCCCCTTTTCTCCAGTTGTAAGATCAATAATGTAAGTATAAACTGTCTCAGAGTTATTTCCCTTGCACTTGCTCACATTAATTCTGCTCCATTTGATAAACAATTATTTTGCAATAAAAATCAAATTAAATACAAAGTGACTTATCTTACAACTGGAAAACTGGTACAAAAAGGGACTTATATATGGGACACCCTGTGTGTGTATACATACACACACATATACAGAGGAAGCCATTTGTTATGAAAATTAGTTGGTCCCAAACACAACAAGCAGATTCCTCTACATATCCTTTGCTTAATGTTATCAGCCAGTTATTGTTATAAAAAAAAAACCTGCCCCAAATTAATCCCAATAAGCGGCTTCCTCTGTATATGCAATGTTGAACACTTTTTAAGTAAGTATTTCAAGTAGATGTGGAGAAATGAGTACAGTAATTTAAAAGGAAGTCAGAGTTGAGAGGAAAAGGTTGACAAAAAGCTTATTGTCTATAATTTTAAGAAGAGTCATTAACATTCAAAGAGTTTTTTGGACAATCAAACTCATTCTTGTTATTTTTGTTGTTCATACAATTTAATTGTACAAGTTAGACCAGTGTGGAATTCAACTCAATGTGGCTTTATCTGCTCAACAGGGACAACGTATGGAAATCTTGGTCTAACAAAGAAATGAGTTAAAACATCCGTGACCTCTGTTACAAGTGTTTGCTCTTTAAACAAAAGCAAAATAAATTACTTGACACTACCAGAAAAGTGCCCCTCTTTACATACGGATGGCACACCTGAGGAAGGCTGGAGAATGCATCAGCCGAAACGTTGGGTGAACAACAAAAATAACAAGAAGAATGAGTTTGATTGTCAGGAACACTCATTGAAAGCAAATCTTGGCGATTGTTACCTTTTCCGCATTAAATTCAAAACATAGACGGAGTAAGCAATTTTTTCAGTGGCGAAAATACCATTGCGATAATGACAAGTTTGCTGCTTTCATTTGTTCTGTAATTGACTTATATCACCGTAACCCTAACCGTAACTTATATCCTTTGTAGTTAAATTTAATAAAATACAGTTTTAAATTGTCAAGTTTTCTGCTTTCATTTGAAAATTAACTTTTTGAAAAATAAATTCACAGATAAAGGTTGTGAAAAAAGTGATCAGAGAAAATTAAAAAAATTATGAAGAAAAAATACTGTTCTGAGGTCCCCAGACAAACATAGTGCAGCAAGATCTAACGCAGAAATGTTTTTAATTTAATGCGGAAAAGGTAACAATCGGTCAAATCTTAATCCTAAATATTACCTTTTGGAACATTTTCTGGTATCAGACCAACAACAAAGGTTCCTTCTTTTACTTTCAGTGGACTATGTGCTAAAATCTTGATGACTGGCACAGTCTTTTTATCATTGTCATCACATATTCCAACTTTATCCGTATTCGTGTCCACCTGTTTTGAGGCTAATTTAGTTTTCTTTTCTTTGGCCTTAGTCTCGGCACATGCAACCCAGAAGCTTTGTGATTGGGCATTTGAAGTCTCAGGGTCTTCTTCTTCTACCACACTTAATCCAATGTTATTGTTAACACTGGACTGGTTTGCGTCTTCTGGTTTCTTATCAATATCCACAGTCAGGTTGCTTTCTAAATTATTGTCCTTAGCCATTTTTGTGGACTGGCTAGAAGGAACCTGGTTAGGTTTTAACTCATTCACCCCAGCTGAAAAAAGGTGAAAAATATTTGTGTGCATTTGATTATTGGGTTTATTTACTGCTTGGATTTGTGTATTTTGTTGTTAGTAAGCAGCATTATCAGTGTATTTTGTTGTTAGTAACCGGCAATAGACACTAATATAATTTAGGTGCAAGTGGCCTAATGGTTAATGGCAGGGTGAATGGGATCGGAGAGCCGAGTTCAAACTCTGGCTGAGACAATTTGCGTTCACTTTGCAGTAATGCTCTTAGGAATGGCATGAATCTACCC
>VCCN01002354.1:5894797-5909867 GCA_006491835.1 Architeuthis dux
ATGTCATGGGTCAGCATGGCAGGATAAGGCCCATCACTCTCCATGTCTTACTCTTACAACAACAGACCTTGGGGAAGGTCTATACCAACATCGGACTTTAAAATGCTGATTTAAAAACAATATATCAGCAAATGTTTGAACTGTACATTCATTGTAGAGTTCAGCTTCAAGATCATTATATAGAAAAATCATTTGAAATTCCTCTGCAAGTCAGACAAAATTACTCTTAAGCATAGTATCTCTAATAAAATGAGTCTTAGACACATCTATAAAAAATATTATCTTGCAGATAAAAACATTTTACTAACCCTAAGAGAATTCAAGATAATATTTATAACTATATAAAGATGAAAATTAAGTTTGTTTTTTTTTCGAACAATATGGGACTTAATTATTATTAATTTCTGAATAGTATTTCGTTTATCTCAATTTCTGTTGCTTTTTATCGCAACTTCTACATAAAGAAAAGTGTGACCTTTTCTGTTTGTTTCTCTGTCCATAACTTCCGTTATCTATTACTGAATAAAAATGCATAATAAAAGTAAGATAGAATTAATTAAATGTATTACCAAAAAAATCAAACTTGAAATAAAAAAAATTAAAACAATCATCTATATATTTAGACATCTGTTTTTTCTTATTTTGTATTTATTTTTCAGGATGTTGAAAATTGCCTAAACAGCCGTAACATGTACATCCATCAGAAGACATACATCAATCCAATACTCAAGGTGGAACTAAGTTCATTAGAATTTAAAAAATTTTGAATTTTTAGCATTTTAATATTTTATAACGTCTAAAACACCGAAACTGAAAGTATTTTTCATTTTCATAGTTTATTGTTTGTATTTTTGAAGAAGTATTAAATTTTACACTCTTTGAAATAATTGTTTTCATCTGCATATTTTATATCTTATTGTTTTTAACAACCATTTGATTTCCATGGGTCTCAATAGGTCGGTATAAAATTATCCTACTAGTGAGCAAAAATAAAGAAAAGGACAACACAAAATGCTATTTTATTCATGGCAAAGGCATGAACTGAAAAATATCTCAACTATTGTGATGACTTGTTTTATAAGATTAATTAAATTTTTTTTACTTAAAATTTTTAGAGATAATCTAATGCAAAGCATTCCAAAACTTTTGCATTGGCGACACTTTTTTAAAAATAAATTTGTGACACATTACGCCAGTTCTGTTAACCAAGCCAAATATATAATGTCATCCCAGCAGTCCAACTGACTAAAAAAAAGTATCTTTTGAAAGATATACAAAATTTAATGATTTATAATACTTCATCTAATAAAAACGGAGAAATGTATTAAATACTGTAACTACCAGGAATGTAAACAAACGATCGGAAAGAAGGATAGGTTTCAGGGTTTTATTTCAAGCTTCTACTGCCAGTTAAGTCTTGGTGGCTTAATTGGCAAAGCAGACCAGGCTAAACGGTGCTTCCCCTGGCTAGGGGATGTGGGCTCGAGTCCCACCCGAGGCTTATTCTTTATTTTCCGATCAACGCTATTTGCTTACTTCCGGAGGGTAATTGGTCTGAGCAAAAAGTTGCGATAAAAAGCAACTAAAAAAATTAAGATGTAGATAAAAAGTAGTCATAAAAATGTAAAATAATAATGATTTATAATACTTCATCTAATAAAAATGGAGAAATATACAAAATTATACTTAATTTCACGACTGACCTAGAGATTATCAGTGACACACTAAAGTGTTGCGACGCACAGTTTGGAAAGCTCTGATCTAATGATTTCCATGAATTGAACATGCTTTATAAACTTAAGACAAGACTAGCAAAGAAAATGGAACAAATATAATTAAAAGATGGCTGCCATGCAGGTCAAAAACTGAAAATAAAAAAAAGATAAAAAAGTAAAAGCTTACGAGTGGTGGGTAGAGTTGGCAGTAATAGGGATCTATTCTGTAGTACATTTATCAAAGAGTCTCCAGAAGGCTTCCATTTTTGTCGAGACTGAATAGCTGATGTTCTTTCAACAGAATCTAAAATGGGGAGAAAATACAGTGTATCAGTAAAAACAGACAAACATCAAGAAATAGAGAAATTTTAATACATACCTAATTAGTAAGAAGCTACTCAGGCTGCGATACTGTTGGGTCACTCCTCTGAAGGGGTAGCAGACCTCCATAGTTAGTGCACATCTGCTCCTGTGTCTAGGATCTGTGCTTAAAGTTGCAGACAGCCGCACTGTCCCGATTCTCCTTCAAAGGGACGATAGAACCCTCTAGCCAGCTCAGGCATCTACCAACTACGGAATGTTCCTGTGGTTTAACCACTGTTCAGCCTTACTGCCGGAATATTCCAGCAAAGTGGCGGAGAACTCCCATAGTTAGCTCTAGCATCTGCCAGGAGAAGGAAACTCCTGTCAAACCTATAACCTATGGGCTATGCTCCTATTCGCGCCACTCTGGTGGTCTATAGAATGCAAACCCTTGGTTTAAAGGATGGGGGTCAGCCTGGGCAAGTTGCACTTCACCATAAAACTACATTGCTCAAGCTGGAGTGTTATTCTGCACACATGCCACGCTATTTATGGTCCTACTGCTGTGGAATACCCTTCACAAAAATCTTTGTTCACGAAGCCAAGCCATTCATTAATTCAAGTAAGAAGCTACTTGATTGGCATCACATGTTGGTGTTAAAAATACACTCTCCAAAATGTCCAGATTTTTATGAGCAGTTTTCTTGTTAAGGATCAAATGTAAAATCCGAGACCCCAAAATTAATTCAAGTCAAAAGCGCAAATTTTCAGATTACACCTTAATCAAAATCGAATTTAATTTAATCAAAACAAGGATTAAATGTAGAATTCAGAATTCAAAGAAGATTGTGAAGAAATAGTAACACAAAAAATCTTTTTTCTATAGTTTTGAGAAGGGTCATTAACATTCAAATAGTTCTTTGGACGATTGAACTCCTTGTTGTTTCTGTTGTTAACACAACATTTCAGCCGATACATTCTTCGACCTTTTTCAGCTGTAAAATCCGATTGTGATGGAGTAAACAGAAGTTTTTTTTAAGAAAAAGAGTGAAAGAGAGGGGAGAAAGGAAGAAAATGGTGAAAATAACATGAGATTTCATTGTCATGGTAATTAAAAATGTCATAGAGACGCTATGTTTGCTTCTATGAAACAGAAGAAAGCGAGAGAAAGAAAGGAGGCGGATTGTTATGGTGAATCACAGAGGCCTTGACGAAACTGAACACTTCAAGAGAAAGGTAAGGTAAGAGGGTAGGAAGAGAGAAGCAGAAAAGAAGAACAGTTTTGTATGCAGAGGGAAGAGAAAGAGGATTTATTCATTTATTTTTCATTCAATTGTCTCACGATTACGAGTATCCTGCTATATACATTTATTAGCTGAAAACCGCCTAAATACAAGATCCGTCTGAAAAGTATCCAGCCATTTTGAATATCTCTAGAACCGGTTGTGCGACCTTGATGTATCTTGGCAACCAATCAGAGGGGACCTTACAGTGCATGTGTAAACAGATGCTCTCCTGTGGGGTTACTCAGTCAGCAGTGAGACATCATTGTGTGAGCGTGTGTACTGTGTGACCATTGCATTCCCAATGACTGAGTGAGCCATTCTTCATGTCTAATGCAGGTTTTTTTTGCAAAACAACGCATCACCCAGGTCTGTTAGTCCCCCTATGTCTTCTGGCTTTTCACTGTTGAAAGAGGGGAGATTACAGACTGTGGACGAGATTAAGGAGAATGTGATGAGACAGCTGATGGTGGTCCCAAAAGGACTTTGCAGACTGTTTTGTAAAGTGAAAAGGATGCTGGGAGTACTTTGAAGGGGGACTAAGGTACCATTGTCCTAGGTAGGCTATTTTTATTTTTGTTAATATTGAATGGCTGGATACTTTCTGGACAGACCTTGTATGGATGTTATATTGAAATGGAGCGTCTTTTATGGTGTCAATCTTTTACCTGCAAGTGTATCTTGAAGCGGAAGATCTTCAAGATGAATACTCTCCTTCTGGCTCCAGCGAGATCGACTGTGACCAGCATCGTCTACAGATGCTGCAGGGGAATTTTCTGTTTTCTATTTGAAAGAGACAAGATTGCAATTTGTAAGGTAGGAATTGTGGCTCATCAATTGCAAGGTAAAATACTTATGTACCAATTAATACCTTGATCAAGTTTTTTTTTTTCACTTAGACCAACAAGTTTTTAAAAACTTTTTATAGCAATAATAAATTTGCTTAAAATAATATGACAGAAAAAACCAACTTCCAAAACTGAAAAATGTTTAAATAAACTCTTAAATTCATAAACCGCTTGAAACAAATTATAATTGACAGTGGAACTATTCAATCAATAGCATGAAAAATAGTTCACCAAATGGTCAAAGGGGGGATAATTTTAATCAGAAGTTATTTCCCTTGAAATTGACATTATATTTTCTTGGTATGAATTTAAGAGTTACGACTGAAAATCCAAGTACAAAATGTGTTTAGAGACAACCCAAAAGCAGTTTACAAGATTACCAAGAAATTCTGCAAACAGATCGCAAAATAATTCAGTTCCAATGAGTCAAAATTGTGATAGTTTTTACAGGGCAGATAATTTTCATATGTATTATATCTATTTTTATCACCAAACATTTTTGCATTAGATATTAACTTAGTTTCTGTTCCATGAATTATACAAAACTAGCATTCCAAGAGAAATTATGAATCACCACCACCTATATATGTTTCTTTTTTATTAAACAGTGGTGGTGGCAGTGATCACTAAATAGTCAAAATTTTCAAAAAAAACAAGTGAGAACACAAACTAAGGGAGCAATTTGGCATAAACTAACATTGTAAATTGAAACCCCCACTAAAAACTTATTGGGGGGGGGGGAGGATTTTAAAAAAAAATACTATTTTCCCTACTCATTGAGGGGAGTGTATGTGCAAAGTTTCTACTGTTAGGGCTGGGCAAAGTCCAGATAGATAAATAGTTACATATAAATGTCAGAACACATGAATAACCTAAACTCAGCAACAGTGTTTAAACTGGTCTGTTGTGGGTAGCAGTGATTAATATTAATAAAGGATTTTCTCATATATTTTGGCATGATTTTAGAAATAACAGTGTGCCTTTTTGAAAACAAGAATATTCATAAAAAAAAGCACATCATTTTTCCGATGATAAAATTGCAGACAATACAGTGGAATGTATTTGACTGGCTCTAACTGTAAGAAAGTTTTGACAATATCATAGAGCAGTGGTTTTCAAACTGTGTGCCGCGGCACAATAGTGTGCCACAACTATCTCCCAAGTATGCAGCGTAAATTTTCCCAAATACACAAACATATATTTCAAGCCTTGAATGTGTCCAGTACGGGTATTATGTCTGTCCTGCTTCTGCCACAGAATTGCTAATCATGGGGTTCTTGTGAGATCTGAGTAGTTTTAGCAACAGATGAAAGAAAAAGGGCGATGAGTACGTATATCAGTATGCTGATATAAATGTTTCGTTCATTGATTACTGAAATGTTTAATTCATTTCACTTACGGTTGGTGGGCCACTTAGTCAAATATATTTCTTGGTGTCCAGTTCACACAATAAAGTTTTAGACCCACTAGTGACATTAAGAATAATGAAATACAAGACAATGAGTTGGGTCTTACCTTGTCAACGGTTTCTTTGTTCCTATTAATATCTCCATCTCTGAAATGCATCAAGAAGTGAAGGTAAAAAAGGTTTTAGGACTGAGAAAAAAAAAATAGGTCTGGTTAGTCACTCAATAGAAACTGTCATGTGACCAACGTCTTTTGGCAGCATGCTGTGTTGGGGGGTGAAAAATTGGAAATGGCGCGGATCAATGAATAAGTTACTTTCCTTGCCTTTTGTTGGGCAGTGATCACTAAAAAAGTCTGAATTTTCAAATAACAAGCAGACACAAACTAAGGGGTCAATTTAGCATAAACTTACATTGCAAACTGAACCCATTTAGACAATGCAAACTAAAAACCTATTAAATGTTTAAATTGTCAGCCCTCCAGCTCAATTGGTGAGGCCTATACTTGTGACACATAGCCAGTCAGCCAGCCAGACCAACTTAAACACGGAAAAAAGTTTTGGTGACAGTTTTGGTTGACGGTTTCTAATAATGGTTTAAACTATTTGTGAAGGTCGCTTTGACCTCGTCAGTAATTTTTGTTGCCTTTTTAGAAACTGTCAACCGTTAACCATAGGTTTCTTCAGTTTTTAAGTGGTTCTGTCTGGCTGGCTGGTTATCTATATATGCATCACATGTACAGGCCGCACCGATGGAGTTAGAGGGCTGATAATTTAAATTCAAACTTTTTATTGATCCAACAAAAGACGAGAGAAGTAACTTATTCATTGACCACCCCCAACATTTCCAGTAAAAGAAAGAAAAATGTATTCCTCAAACTCTTTTAACTCTCTTAAATTCATAAACCGCTTGAAACCAACAGTGGAACTCTTCAATGAATAGCATAGAAAATAGTGGAACTCTTCTGTGAATTGAATTTTTAAAAATGTAAAAATTCACTAATGCTCAAAGGGGGATAATTTTAATCAGAAGTTATTTCCCTTGAAATTGACATTCTATTTTCTTTTCTGAATTTAAGAGTTAAGCTATATTTTTTATTCTATCAAATAGAAAATTCTTGAGTCAAAATTCACTTACCCTTTTGCATTTGCTTCAACGTCTTCCTTATTCTGAGATTCATCGTCTTTAACACCAATTTCTTTGAGAACCTGAGTAACAGATTTCTTAGGCTTCTGCCTGCAAAATAGAGAACCACAACTTTCAGGAAAGAGACAGACATTAATCTTGCTTAAGAATCGATAATCAAGTCTTTATATGCATATATACTTTTTTAACATAAATATAAATCTTAATAGGGGTAGGATATGACAACACATTGCTCAGGGGAATAACTTTGTCCCTCGATTTTTGCGGGGGTCGGGTGCAGACGGTTCACAAACTTGAAATTCTGCGAATAACCTTTGCCCCCCCCCCATTCACACACTTTGCCCTAGTTATGAAACTTGCACACAATCAGACACAAACAAACACAACACAAAGGTAACGCTCTTTTTAATTTTATAGTTGATCGTCATAAGTGAACTAGTATTTATTTTTTTATATATATTATATATAAAGTGTTGCTTTGAAGCATGTTACTCCCCTTGTGAAGGTTGTTACTAGGTTTCTTTGATATTTTAATGACAATTTTTCTGTGCTTTCATTAAGGTTTTTTGGTGTGGGGCCATGCAGGGCTGCCTGAGAGTGTGCGCTTGGGAATGTGTGCCCGCGCATAAAGAAAAAAAAAGCCTTAATGAAAGCACAGAGAAATCTTCATTAAAATATCAAAGAAACATAGTTAACATGCTTCAAAGCCCCACTTCCATACAACGGACTGAAAGTAACGGTCCAGTTTATCATACGGTTACATTGTAAATAGAACCCCCCCAGTAAAACATATTTTTTCTAAAAACTAACAACTTCTAGGTAGATTGTTAGGGTCTAACGGATTAAAAGCACAAAAAATTGTTTCTATTTTTTCGACTTGGTTAACAGATGTAGATCTTTACCTGTTGAATTTAGAAATTAATAAATTTCAGCCAGATATCACACATTCTTGTTGAAATTGCCTCATACGAGGCAACCTAAACAAGAATGTATGATATGTGGCTGACATTTCGTGAACTGGCATCTCTTCATAGATTTATAATACTTCCATTTAGACATTTGTAAACATTATAAACACAAAAGATGGACTCTTATTGAGTTTATGTCTACCACGAACACTTACTCATTCAGTATTACTTACATATTTGGTTCTTGTTGGATTTGTTTGTGCTGAAAGAGAAAAGAACAAGAAAACATAATTAAAGCAACATAGCAATAATCTATGGTAAAATCATTTGAACACATTATATATACTGGTATTTCTTAACTTGTTTAGTGAAAGAAATTTTTCACAAGAATAACTGCCCATATAAATCCTATCTCATTTGGAATTCATCTAATAAATAATTTCAGATTAACACTTTGAAGTACAAATAATTTCAGATTAGCAGTTTGAATTCCTGATGTCATGACCTGGATGCAGACATGGAGAGAACTGGTCATACATGGAAACAGCTGGTGAAATTGGCCCAGGACCAAGATGCCTGGAGAGTCTTTATTGGTGGCCTATGTCCCAAACAGGGCCACAGGCTTAAATAGACTTTGAAGTACAAATAATTTCAGATTAGCACACTGTTAAATTATTTCAGGTCAGTTTGGATGGGGTTAAAACAAGAGGTTTGACACAACTGTTCAAAACTAAAGGTATACAAACAGTGGTGTTTCCAACATAGAAAAATGTCTGGTGTGCATCTGAAAAGGTTTAGCAAATGTATTTAATATGATAAAAGATATAAAAGAAATACTGTATACTGAATGCTGAATACACCGGTTCTCGTCCGATCACTGAAGTTAAGCAACGTAGAGCCTGGTCAGTACTTAGAAGGGTGACCGCTTGGGAATACCAGGTGGTGTAAGCATCAATAACCTTTTACCAAATGTAACTACCATTTTTCTTATTAGTTTAAACCCAGTTTAAACAATTAACTGCTGTCAAAAAAGCCTATTTCAAGTATATTAAAAAATATTAATAGAAGTGATGCTGCTTCTGCTCATTCCATTGAACCAAAGTATATAGATTTCACTGCCTGACCCAGGGATTGAACTCATGAACTGCATACACCTAACCAATGCTTATATTCACTAAGAAGAATTAACTACAAGATACCCTCAGGCATGGACAGTGGAATGAGAACAGTCTACCTCCATGGATTTATAAAACGTTCGGTTTGAAATTCCAAGAATGTTACCAAATACAAGAAGCGCCTGAAGAAGGTCAAAGGATACAATGGCCGAAATGTTGTGACTATAACAACCAAGATGAGGTTTGAATAAATCAGTGTATAATAATGATAATTCCTCATCTCAGGAATTCAGATGGAAATTGTATTGACCTATCTAGTGGAATGAGCTGCCAATTTTACCAAATGATAAAGAATACTCACCTAAAATAAAAATTATTCACATCAATAGCAAAAAGCAAGATGCAGCAGATTAGATGTAAGCATTAATAAGCAACGGTAAATTCCATTCTTGTCAAAATCAATTGATGCAATTTTAGAAGAAAAACTGTAAATGCTTTCTGGATTTCAGCTGACCATTGGCCAGGGTTGCCAGATTTGGTCAGAGAGTGAGATAATCTAAGTTTTATCTCAGAGAGGCTTTGGAATAGTGTTGAATTTAGAAATCAAGCAAGTCTGGAGTTTCAAAACGAAAAACCAAAACCGGGCCCGCTTCAAGAGGCTATTTTTTTTATCTCAGTCTCTGAGATAAAGCTTGGATTATCTCCCCTTCTGGCCAAATCTGGCAACCTTACCAACAGCTAAAAGTAATATTCAAATGGTTCTTCAGACGATTGAACTCCTTGTTATTTGTGTTGTAAACACAACGTTTTGGCCAATCAATTCTTCGGCCTTCTTCAAGTGTAAAATCCGAGTGTGATGGGTTAAACAGAAGTTATGTTTAAAGGGGGGTAACTCTTATAGCACATCGCCCCAGTGTTTCTGTGTCTTTGTCTTGTTGGGTTTCAGAAACACCTGGGCCATGTGCTATAAGGGTTACCCGTCTTTAAACATAACTTCTGTTTAACCCATCAGCCGAAGAATGGATCGGCCGAAACGTTGTGTTTACAACACAAATAACAAGGAGGAGTTCAATCGTCCGAAGAATCATTTGAATATTCATGACCCTTCTCAAAACTATAGAAAATAGCTAAAACTAATATATATCAATTTCAATTGATAACACTGAGATTTTGGTAGGGGCGGATACCGCCTGTTGAGCTGACTGTCTTCCAAAATGTATTGAGACGAAAAGACTTAAATTTTTATTTATACTGTTTTCTGAGCATCTTCCAGAAGACCCTGGAAAACTCCCTGGATCCGCCCCTGTTCAGATTTAGTAATTAAACTCTTGTACCCATCAGTAGATTTTTTCTGTATTAGGAGTACTAATAAGAAGTTATTTAACTCAGATCACTTAGCTGGTATATTATGTCTGCATAACAATTGTAAAGAGTTAAAGGACGCAGGATGCTTCCTTTAACTCTGTTCTTAGAAAGTTGTCAATCCAGTGCCACGTATGGGATAACTTGTCTCACGATAGTGTATTAGAAACCATCAATCAAAAATGTCAAAATAGGTTTCTTCAGCTTTTGAGTTGGTCCGGCTGGCTGGCTATGTATGCATGTATCACGTGTACAGGCCACACCAATGGAGGGCTGAAAATTTAAAAATTTACTCCTTATTATGTCTAGAAAAAGCTTCTTTTTTTTTTTTTAAATTTGCCCCCTAAACAGGTTTTAATGGGGGGTTCAATTTGCAATGTAAGTTATGCTAAATTGATCCCTTAGTTTGTGTCCGGCAACATTCATGCTAGTTTTTTGAAAATAGACTTTTTTCAGTGATCACTGCCCAACAAAAGGTGATAGAAGTAACTTATTCATTGATCACCCCTAACAAAGACATTTTATGCATGATGGTTTCTATTGAGTGACTAACAAGACCTGTTATTCTTTTTTTTCTTACATACATTCCAGTTTTTCGGATGACTGAACTCCTTGTTCTTTTATGTTGTTAACACAACATTTTGGACGATCCATTCTATGGCCTTCTTCAGCTGTACTGTACCGAATCGAGATTCTAATACCACAGTACTATCTGAATGTGATGTTGATAAACATAAAAATTCTCTCTCCAATGGTAGCAACACTTATATTGGAGGATTCAGGTGCACTATCATTGGAGAGAAAAATGTTCTGTTTACCACCATCACATTCAGATAGTACACCTGAAGAAGGCCATAGAATGGTTTGGCCAAAACATTGTGTTAACAAAATAAACAACAACAGTTCAATCATCCAAAAAACTCTTTGAATGTTAATGACCCTTCTCAAAACTATAGACAGTATGCAATGAAGACTTTCTATTTTCATTAATTTTTCATGAGAAAAACCTGGCACAAGATTTACAACGTTAAAAAATATACTTGGTGAACAGGTTAAGCAATTTCAGGAAAAGAAAGTAAAAATGTGAGTTATTTTTTTTCTGGGAACAATAGTGGGAACCCATTGAAAATGTATGCTTTTCACTGCAATCATGCTTATTTTAAAAAATGGAATTTTGCTGTATACAAAAATAATTGAAGCAAACAACATTGAAGAAGGCAGAGGCTATGAAGAGAATGGACATATTAATAGGGAAAAGAAAAATATTTGGGTCACTAGAAAAACATAAAGCAAGGAACACAAACTTATTTAAAATTTAAAAAATCTTTACAAGTTAAAAAAAATCTTCAGTGTGTCTGAAAATAGTTACTTCCTTTTAAAATGTTATTAAAGATAAAGTTTCATCTGTCAGATTGATAAGCTCTAGTCCATTTTTCTAAAAGGGATATTTTGAGTAATCAGCTCATGGTAATTACTTTGTTGAACCAAATTCTGACTCAAGGCCATGGTGGGGACTATTTTTTGTACACAAAAAGACAGGGGTCAATTCCGTTGAAAGTACTGGGTCTTGGGAGGAGCATCTCTTCTGGTATGCTATAAAAAGATGTATATTCCAGAACAAGGTGATATCAAGTAAAGAGTACAAGATTTGTTTCATCATCATCATCATTAGCCTTTAAATGTCCATCGTTTGACAGACCATCCCCAAGATTTGCCAGATCTCTCTAGCGTAGGTGTCACAGCACTAATATCTCCTGAATCTGTCTACTTCGTCATACCATCTTATTTTCTGCTGGCCACAATTTTGCATATGATCTCTGGGGAGCCATGTTGTGTGTCGTGATGTCCAGCAGTTGTCCGACATTCTTGCAACATGGACTGCCCATTGCCATTTGAGTTTTCTAATGGATTCTATAATATCTCTGACATCTATTTATTCTCTAATATACTGTGCTGTCTTGTAGTCTCTCCATGTGATGTTAAGCATGATCCTCTCTTGTGCATGTTGAATGGTTCTTAGTTTGAGAGTGAAGCAAGCCATCAAGGTGAAGCAAGCCATCAAACAGTCAAAAAAGGGAAAGCCACCTCGACCAGATAACATCACCATTAATCTACTCAAAAAAGCTGGTAAAGTCATCACTAGGAAACTAGCCCAACTATTCAACAAATGCCTCAAACAGAGTATAGATTTGTTTACAGGATTTATAATCGATGAGGCAAATATGATACAAGCCCAAGGCACCTTTTCATCTCAAGGATAAAAGCTAAAGTTAACCAAACTGTTAAAACAATGTGCAACTGAAGGAAATTTCATTATAAAAATAAACTATCCTGTGCCATGTCAGTGATAAGGTTAAGATGAAGCAATTACATTTAGGCTTTGTGTATTATATGGTTATTAGGGTTAATTCCGTGTTTTTTCATCTGTCCTGGGACAAATGTATCCCATCATGATTTTGGTTCTTCAAAATATGGAAAATCTTTGATTTAATAAAAGAATAATTTTTTTTAAACATTAAACAAAAATTAATACTTCTTTTGCTTTATTTTGTACATTTTGTAAATTCAGGCATTAAGCATCTTAATAGGTTAGTTAAAAAAACAAAAAAAAACAAAACAAAACAGTAGTCCACACAAAACCAGAATTTGGATGGAATTTGAATATATCTTTAAGTTTCTCTTTACACATTGTCAACTTGATGTTTTTTTTCTGAAGAGTTTTAATTTTTAAGTTAATGCTATTTTAGTAATTTTATAATAGACTACTGCAAATTATTTGAATATTGCTGTAAATTAAATAGATCATAAATTTATAAAAAATTGAATGTTGTCTCCGAATGTACAATCTATATAAATTCACAAACACACATATTTTAACAGGTATGAACTAGATGTTTGAGTATCACTGAAGAATTTGCAGTGCAGCACAAAGCTATGTTGATCTATGAACCATCACAATTGGAGTCGCATTGGGTACCTTTTTTCTGAGTTTTCTTGTTATATGCTTTTTCTAATAGTTGCTATGTTCTTAATTTTTTAAAAAGTATATTGTGCAAAAATGAATCACTGGGTGATGGCAGTTTCTGTATATCAGAGGTGGTTTTAGTCGACAACGTAATATCTGGAAGTCCAAGCAATACAGCTTTAAAACTAAGATTAGGCTTCACAACTGGAATGTTAAGGCTGTCCTTTTATATGGCTCTGAGTGCTGGATAGAAAGAAATACATGAGAAAGGTTGACGTCCTCTGCAATAGCTTCCAATGAAAGATCTGTAATATCGACTGGCCTAACAAGATCTCTAATGAGAATAGACAGTAAAAATATGTCTCTTGAGATTAAGAAACATAGGTTCCAATGGATTGGTCATGTCCTGGGGATGTCCATTGAAAGAATACCTACAGTTGCCTTAAGATGGATCCCAACTGGGAAGAGAAAGAGAGGCAGGCCAAAGACAACCTGGTGGAGGACAGTGATGACAGACTTGGAAGAGATGGTTCTCACATAGAGCAAAGCATAGGCCTAAGCGCAATACAGAGTTCAATGGCATGATATGATTGCGGCCAGGCAGGATGAAGAGGATCAAAAAAATTAATTTAAAAAAATGTTTGTTCACTCCTCACTAGACAATCTGACACCTTAATGTTGAAGTATGCAACAGGGAACAATTATATGAATACAACTGAAGTTGACTACATAAGTGGCACAATATTTTAAACATTGTTGCCCATAAAATTGCCACAGTAAGTACTTTTGTTTTTATTAAGCGTCCACATCTAGAAAAGGGAGAGAAAATGAAAAGAATGCAGACAGCTTCTTTTGTACCTCCTTAAAGGCCCGTAATCTTTGTCTCTCTTCAAAGTTTTGTTGAGCAATCTTTTGTAGGTAATAAAGGTATTTCTGCAAACAAAATCAGTAAATAACAAACATAAATAATCAAACTTAGTAACTATATAAAGAGGAGTTGTTAATTTGTAAGTTTTTTTATTTATTCTGCAGCATTGTTTTATATTAACTCTTAGATTCATAGACTGCTCGTAACCACTGTGGAACTCTTCAATGATAGGATTTTTTAAAATGGAACTCTTTTGTGAATTCAATTGAAGAAAAATAAAAAAAAATTACCAAAAAGTACAAGGGGAGTAACTTTAATCGAAGGTTACTCCCTTTGAATTACTTTTTTTAATTTACCAGTACCTACAGAGTTAAGGCAGTGTCAACTGAATCTAATTGAATGAAAACTTCCATGATTAATTCAGTTAAAGAAAATAAATTATTTTTTTAAAATGACCACAGAAGTATTTTTCTCTAAACTAACATTAGGTAGACACTGGTTAGTCCATTAAGACCTTCAGTTAAAATTGGTGCAGCTCATCAAATAGTTATTGAAACTTACATGCATTTAGCTGAATTTAGTATATAGGGTGTCACAGAAGTAACTCTTGATTTGTCCCCAAATTAATGCCAGTTCTAAGGGAACTACTAAATTATTATTAAATTACTATTAAAAACAACTATTAAATAGTTGCTTCCCGTAGATAGAACTGGTGTTAATTTTGGGACAAATTGGGCATTACTTATGGGACACTCTGTATGTAGTAAAAGCATATTTTGAAAATTATCTGTAAATCAAATATTAATTACCTACAAGCATGTTATTTGAAGTTAACAATAAATCATCACCTCATGAATTTACTTACTTTTTTTTTGCGGATTGCAATCTGGAAGTTGTGAAAAGCTTTTTAAATTGACACAAAAGCCACTTGATTTTAACAGAGATCAATTTTCATAAGAAATGTTGTGATCAAGATGTTAAAGATGATAAATTATATCTATCAAGCCTGTAATTATCAGTTATAGTTGTTTTTGTTTTTTTAAATGGGGTGGCAACATAACAGGCAAACAAGCTGATTCTAGAAAAAGAAATTTCAGTCACTCCACTTGGCCATATAAGTTTCCATTTACACAAGTCTTCCAGTCTCAAAA
>VCCN01002354.1:5910390-5932487 GCA_006491835.1 Architeuthis dux
ACTGTCGGCATAGGGAACAACACATATATATTTGTTCCAAACAATCGTGGAATAGAGAGATGAGCAATGAGAGCGACATTAGCTCAATGGTAAGAGCAGAGCCTGCATATAAGGCTGCTTCCAAGGTGGATGTGGGTTTGATCCCCACACAATGCTCGTTTCTTTATGATTATATACATATATAGGCAAACACACACACACACACACACACACAATAAAGTCTACAATCCTTCCCTGATTTTGTACAATCATATCTTAAAAACTATGCTAGATAGAAACAGAAATTACACAAATCAATTAATAGAATTGTTTCTGTACAGGAGGCGCTGTAATCACCATTATCAAAAATGGCGTCTATATGTTTGAAATCAGGGAAAGACTTTATGCTCCCCCTGTATATAAAGGACGGTTTAAGCAAATTAATTAGTCCAATAGTTTAAAACAGAGGCAACATATTCTTTTCAATATTACATTGTAGTGCACTTACCTTTTCCTGTTGGGTCCTGTCTTTTGACATTGGTCCATACATAAAAGGGCGGCTTCTTGCTTCATCTAAAATGAAGACGATTCACAAGTTATTACTAAATCTTACATGTTATACTATTAGGCAAGCAAGTATTATATAATGATGTACCGGTAGTGGCATTGTGGCAGGCAATACATTCAATACATTTCAAATCTGGATTTATGATTTTTCTTTGAAATATCTAGAATGGTTTCAATCCAAATTTGTTTCATTCCCCACATTATGCTGGTTTTCTGAGTAAAGATGAGATGAAATGAAAAAAATAAGACTAGAAATGTTGTACTACAAACCCATGAGAGTTGCTTTAACTGATAATTTAATTCATATAAAGAAAATAGAATGTTAATTTAAGGGAAATAACTTTTGATTGAAATTATTTCCCTTTGACCATTTGGTGAATTTTAAAAATTTTTTATTCAATTCAAAAAAAAGAAAATTCTCTTCTGTGAATTGAATTTAAAATTTTTTAAAAATTGCACCAAATGGTCAAAGGGAGATAATTTTAATCAGAAGTCATTTCCCTGAAATTGACATTCTATTTTCTTTGTATGAATTTAAGAATTAAATGAATTATGGGAATTTTTCATTATCAACTTTACTAGATGCAAAGGTGTAGCAGATGCTAGCTAAAGAGAAAAATTTTTTAAAAAGCCCAAATCACAAATTTTTAGATATGATCTCCCTAATGGGTTTTAAGTAAGTGAAAATGCCAGGCTTGGAAAACCCAGCTGGAGTTGGCTACAGTCTGCTTAATCACAGAAATGACGTCTCAAACAGCTGGCCAGTCATTTCACCTATGACACCGAAAAGGCACCTTGGATAATTAAGAACATATGTTCCTACACACACACATATCATCTCCAAACATAATTGGGAACACATATTCATACACACACACACACACACACCATTCTCATCGGCCAATATAATGACCTGTGGAAATCACACTGGTCAGAGTTTCACCTATGCATTCCAGATATCTCCACCTATTTCTGAGCTCCTCTGAAACCACGACACAAGACCTGTTCCTGAATTATTTCTACAGTCAGTCAGAAGGCGAACGTGGTAAAACAATTATGCACTTTATTTAATTGAATTTGACTAGTTTTTACCTTCATCTTGGCTTCGGTTGTTTTGCATATAACTTTCAATTCGGGCCGTTGTTTCCACGGCAATGAATGAAGGCTCAAGGGAAGCAACAAGAGACATTTTGTATGGTCCATTCTTACAGTTCTTTTATGCTTAAAATTCGATTCATTGTAAACTACGATATGGCCACACCTATAAGCTTCATGCTACAAGCTATTGTTTCCTTATCAATTTGTTGATCCACGCTATTCATGTTTATTTCGCTTGTATTGTTGTTTTGCGCTATATATGTTACATATTGTTGATTCTTGCTGTTTGAACCGCACTTGTTTCTCTGTTTTAATTTGTGGCTTTGTATCGCTTGTATAAGACGTTTTGCGTTCAAATGTTAAGTACGTTGATTTATGATGTTTTCACTGTACTTGTTTATTTGTCTAATTCATGGCCTCATTGCTTATATTGTTGTTTTCATGTTGTACTTAGAGACAAATAAAAATTGTTTCTGTACATCAGTAAGAAGCAGCGACTTTTTTCGTGACCAGTGTAGTTACAAAAGTTCAGGTTTTAATTTTTCATAATGCATTTTATTATTTGCTAAAATGGAGAAATTAAATCAAAATGCATACTATACTCTGATTAGCAGTATATTGAATGATGTTGCATAGTTTTGTAGCATTTTTTCTTGACTCCACTTTCTCAATTTTTACCACTGCTATGAATTTGTGGACTTGGAGTTTGGCGTTAGAATTTTTAAAAATTCCATTAAACCTCCTTACCTCCCTCCTTGTATGAGAAAATTCCTGCAAATGATATGCCCTACCCTTAATGTGTTTTTACTTTAGGAGCAGAACAAAAATCCACAACAAATAAACATCAATCATAATTCAATTGTTTGTCTTCTCATTGCATTTATATTATTTTACTAGTTAATCCCAGTGAAAAGAATTCACAGATGTCTCCTGTTATCCAAAAGTAGAATGTTCCTATAAAAGACTTTCGTAAGCCGAAACAGTGTAAAGAAAAGAAGCAATTACCATTAATTTATATAGGAAAATATTTTTTTGAGTGTTCCCAGACAAAAAAAATAGTAAAGATGGTAAATCAGGTTGAGTCATCGGAGGTTGTGGTAGTGGGAGGTACAGGAGACTTGGGTGTGGAAGAGGGGGTGTGCTGCCTCTATAATGGCTCGCTGCAAAACAAAAGCTGACGCTATTTTTGCTTTTTTCGAAAAAGCAAAAGTGTGACGTAAAGCAAACTTTCGAAAAGCGGGGACGACCTCTATTTGAATTCTATTAGATAATATTTTTAGCAAAGAAACTAAAAAAACTTGTTACAGTGGAAGAGTCCATTGTTACTGACAGAGAACCAGGAAAAGCTGTTCATTATATAAGTAGATGTATAATGTAACAGAATGCTTGTTATAAATGCCATATCAAAGGTGGAAGTTCTGATGCTTAGCAACAAAAAGGTTTTAAAAGGTTTCATTATACTTACATGCCCTAGGGATAAGTTGTGGGTCTACCTGTAAAATAAAATAAAATTATATTCAAATGAAAATTCAAATAAAACATAAATGATAAAGTTACCCTACATGAACTTTACTATTTATCTACATTAATTATTTATATGTTAATATCTATTTATTATTATACAGGTATACCTTGATTAGTGCAGTTAATTGGTTCCAAGGTTTTATGTACTATTCAAAACTGCACTGTTCAAGGTCTCATTATAAATTAATATATTTGTTTTTTCAGCTTACACTTAGTTACATTAATTTGTACAGCAATACCGTAACTGTACTACATCAGAACCCGCACTAATGAAAACTGCACTATTCGAGATATTACTGTACATATAGTCCTATTCTGCTAGTAATTTTTCATTAATTCCTGGCCATTCCATTTCACCTTGATTTTTAATGCATTTCTTTAGTAAAATCATTTACAGTGCATTTCTACAGTGAAATCATTTGCAGTGCATTTACATTATCTATACATATATGTTTGTTTGTATGATGTTTGGTTGTCCATAGTGTCTGCTAGCCGAGATCCTACAACTCATAATGGACTGGTCCAAATGAGATAGATTGTACAACGAATAATAGAATAAAGGTTGGAAAAATGAGACAAGCCGTTCCCATATCAAAGAAGTAAACTGACCAAATTCAACAGACAACCTTTAACTGTCAACACAACGCAACAATGTCCTTTCGACTTCTTTTGATGTAACTGACACAGTGAAGAAGAAATTGGGTGGGGAAAGGCAGACCAAAAACTCGCAAAATTGGCCAAAAATGGCCAAATGCAAATGCTCTCAACACACAAAAAAAAAAAAAAAAAAAGGAGAAAGAAATTCAAGATGGCTCAAAATTTAAATATGGCCAAACCAAAATGTTCATAGACAAATGCTTTTTAAAAAGGCCAGATTTGTCAAACTTGGCCATCAACTTTATTTTGTAAGGAAATAAGTTATATTTTTAATGAAATAAGTTTCTTTCTATGACTTTTTTTTCCATTCCACACAATTGTCAGTTGTGACTTTTCTTAAGTTGAGACTTTCAAAAAACTTAAAATTAGGATACTTGAATTAATAAAAAGAAATTACCTAATAAAATCGCTTTTGGCTCCTTATTTCCGATCCATACATAAAAAACCTGTCACTTTTGGACAGGTATATGCTAGTACATATAATAATAGCCCTATTCTATCGTCAACACTTGCATTAATTTCTGACAATCCTTTTTTTCTATGCATTGCTATAGTTAAATCATTGCAATGCTCTTCTAATCATTAGCAATACATTTACATTATACATATAATAACCTATTCTGTCAGTAACTTAATTCCTGACCACTGACAATCCCTTTCATCCTGATTTGTCTAGATTTTAAAGCTATGTGAATATTCTCTAATTAACTATACAGCAAGAAGCCAAGTTCTCCTGACTTGCAGATGCCTTTAAAGAAGGATTGTTTTGCTATCTTCTTGTAGGATTGTATAAAACATCAAAGAGGCAAAACAAATAAAACAAAACTCACTCCTAAAACTTCTGCTTCAGCTTTTGCCTTGTTTCTTGCGGCTTCTGCTTTACGCTGAAGAAAGTCTGAAACGATTTTGCCTTGATCAGCTGCTCGAGCCGCTTCTTTCCTGAAATAAATACGCAAACAAAGAATTATAGTTAAAAAAAATCAAACAAATTTGGTGTCTATAATTTTGAGAAGAGTCATTAACATTAAGAGTTTTTTCTGACAATTTTTTTGGTTTCCCACAATGTTTTCGTCGATCCATTCTATGGCCTTCTTCAGGTGTACTATCCGTATGTAAAGAAAATGGAGTCTTTTTCTGGTAGTGCTAAGTGAAAAATGATAAACAGAATTTAAAATATTTTCACTCGTTAACGGCAACTCCTATAAAGTAAATTGAAAATGCTTTCAATTCCTTTCTTTGTTAAATAAAGAATTCTATACTGTGTCCTTGTTGAGCAGTGAAAGCCACACCACATCGAAATCCACACCGGTCTGACTCATACATCTCACTGACAAGTTGATGTATGCCAAAAAAATAGTGAGGATGGTATGTCAGGCTGAGGCATCAGAGGCTGTGGAAGAGAGAGGAGAGAGGAAGAGGTGTGGGCTGCCTCTATAATGGCCTGCTGCAAAACAAAAACTGGACACTACGCTTTTCACCTTTTTTTCGAAAAAGCAAAAAATGTGGTGTAAAGCGAACTTTCGAAAAGCGTGAAAGACCTATTTAAATTCTATGTGATGATTTATTTTAGAAAAGAAACTAAAAAAAAAACTTGTTAGAGTGGAAGAGTCCATTATTTCAAATGGTGAGTAGGAGATATTTTTATCAGTAAAATTGTTATCTTTAATTGGATAAGCCCATTATTACGGACACTGAACCAAGAAAATCACACTGTTCATTATATAAGTAGATTGTTACTTTTAAGTGGAAGAGTCCATGGTTACAGACAGAGAACCAAGAAAATCACACTGAATTATATAAGCAGATTTATAATATAACAGAATGCTTGCTGATATAAATGCCATATCAAAAGGTAGAAGTTCTGCTGCTTACCAACAAAGAAAGAAAAGGGTCTCTTTTTCTGGTAGGGTCAAGTGAAAAACGATAGCAAACATAATTTTTAAAATTTTCATCCGTTAATGGCAACACTTGTAAATTATTGAAGATGCTTTCAATTCCTTTCTTTGTTAAATAAAGAATTCTATACAGTGTTCCTGTTGAGCAGTGAAAGCCACACCACACTGACTCATACATATCACTGACAAATTCATGTATGCCAATTCTTTCAGTTTTCTAATTTTCCATGGATGTTCTGTTTATTATTGAGACTTCTGCCCAGATAGGTCTGCCAAACCAGATTTGCCCAGATTTTTCCACTTTGCCTTTGGATATGACTTTTCTGTGTACGGATAGCACACCTTGTGAATTACGAATTGAATATCAAACTGTTTTTTTTTAGGTTTTGAGTTATTGCCCTTAGTCACTCAACAGGGGGAGTTCTTAAGGAAGACATCTTAAATTTAACAGTGAAGGAGAAGAGAGCACACGTGTTGGTTCAGACTTTCCAGGTGGCATTTACTGTGGGTTGATGCGATACACAAAACACCTGAAGAGGGCCTTAGAATGGATAAGCCGAAAAGTTAAAAGAAATGTCAAAAAAACTCTAAAGCAAAAAGAAAAAAGTGATTGAACTTTCACAGAATTTTGACCAGAACTATCTTTTCAAGTAGACAAATCAGTAATGTTTTTTTCTCTATGCAGACATTATCACCAGATGATGTTCTGCAAAGGGTATGGTCTCTCCCACAGCCACACCCAAATAAAAACTGGGAATAAAAAAAAATATTATGTATAAGTGTCTTCGGACTGTTGTCCTCATTTCGGTTCATCTTTTGGCCATTGTACCCTACGGCGGAGATGTTTCGAAAAGTTGAGGTATTGAGTCACCGATATCAACGCCTGAGAACGGAATGTCCCCATTCCGGTGTCTAATCTTGGGTGGAAGCAATTGCTTGCTAGGTCAAAACAATGTTGTTGACCATTTTTGATATTGTAATTATGTCGATGTCCGAGGTTGGTGCCACAGGAGCGTCTTTATGGGATCATTCGGACACCCGTAAAAAATCTGAGTGTACAGTCAGACATTCTTTGAGTTGGAAGAAAGGGCAGTTAACTCTTTCCTTTTTTCTCTGGGGTAATGGTAAATAAGGGAGTTAACTCTTGTTTTTCTGGGAGAAAGGCAAGTAGGGTAGATAACTCCTGTTTTTTAATATTTTGGGGGTAAATGAGGTAATTTTTCTGTGCACGAAATACATGCATATAAAATTTTTAAGTAAGTATACATACTTTTTTATAAACATGTGTATCTATTATGCATGTATATAATCATGTGGTGTATATACATAGGCGTACAAGACAGGGGGACAAATTCAAGCAAATCAAGCCTTTTGCCCCCCTATAAAAAGAGTTTCCATAAGCCTATGTGTATACCTACACACTAGATGTGCACACTGTAGTGTCTCTCATTTTGTGAGAGGCACACTGAAAGGGAAGACGGACAAAGGAAAAAGGATGAGAACAAGAACGTTGTGTTCACAGCAACCACGTGGAGAATAAATGAATGAATCCTTAGCCTCCGTGCATGAGCATTCTTTATTTCCATTAGCACAGCGCATGACCAGAACTCACTTCCGTCATGACTTAGTGGCAAGGGAGATAATTCTAGATAGTTATCTCCTTTTGTATTTACTTGGTGTGAATGCAACATAACACACACACACACACGCCTATACAGGTGTATATGTATAAACACATCCTTACATACCTGTTCAAACATGTGTGTGTTATGGTCCAGGGTTTGGGATGTGGACCTGGGGTCTTGAACTCAAGGAGTGTCCTTTCAGGATTAAGGGCTCCCATATGGTGCTCAGCTCTACATAAAAATACAGATAGAAAAAAGCAAAATAATGCTAAAATTGACCTACCTAGCGGCACTGGCTCTGGACACAGCCACTTGCCTGGCACTAGTTGGCCTACTCTCGGGACTATTACGTCCAATAATTGCTAATGGGTTGTGTCGTGCTTGGTTCAATAAGTAGGCTGAAACAAGAAAAAGAACAGACTGTTCAAAACCTGCAACGTCATTTACACAATTTTTGATAGCATTTGGTAACATTTGTTTCTGTAATAAAACTATTTGTTTCCAATTGATTAAAAAAAAAAATTTAAAAAAAAACCAGAATAATGTAAAGCTGTTAAGAGATTAAACAAAAAGACTGAAAATGGACAATGACTGATTTTCTCAAGCTTTGCTACATTTTCTTTTGTATCCTAGAAGTGTGTATCTATCTTTCAAAATGGCCACCAGCGGTTGGTCAAACTTTCTTATTCCATTGGAACCACATGCAATAACAGACACAATCTAGATCCTAGTAACTCTGAAAGCCAAATAAACTACTCACAATTCTATTCAACTTTTACACAGTGGCAATGATCAAAAACTTGATGGATGTAGTGAGAAAGACTTTGGGGTTTGACAAATCGAGCTCAAAGAGGGAAGCGAGATGCCCTCAATTCCAGTATTGGGCAACAGTCATAGCATTGGAGCTGCGTTTACTGGTCTATGTGCGATACCTGCGACAGTCCTCCTTCAGCATGTACCGCGATGCTCTGACAGAACTAGTCCCCTGGTTATTTGCTCTGGGTCATACCAACAAGACACTCAGATGTTGCCAGAGAATTTAATGCTGGCAATTTCACCATTCAGAAGACCAACTGGGTCTTCTCGGCAATCACCATCGATCAAACACATGAGCAGACGATCAAGCCATGGATGGTAGCTGGCCCTGAGGTTGCAGTGCTGATTGAAGACTTTGAAGGTGCACACAAGCTCATATCATCATGACTAGACAGCAAGTGTCCAGAAAACATTTAGGAAAGATGTCTGCTCACTCGTCAATGTAATGAAACTTATTAAGACGGCATAGAAGATTGGCCAACAACAGTTCCAAGCATTTACCAAGGAATGTCTTCCCATTGATAACACAATCTACCGAGAAATAATCAAAACCTATCAGAAATAATATAATTAATCCTCAACTTTCAATTTTAAAAAGATTAGAAATGATTTTTAAAACAATCTTTTAATAATTAAAAAATTATTAGTGCATTAATCGGAAACGCGCAAATCAGAACCGCATTAATTGGGGGTCCGCTGTACAGTGATGGGCAAAACCCATGACAAAAATGGTACCTTGATTTGGAGAGGCAGCTTTGGCCCTCAACTCTCTGACTTTCTTCATGTTATCTAGGACATCATGGTACTTTTTGTATCGTCCTGCACACTGAGGAACGTTGCCTTCATTTGCTTTCTGCAAAAGAAAGAAAACTAAAACTAAAAGAAGCCATTTTGAAGGATGAGCATTTCATCAGAGAAAGTACAGCAAAAAGAGAGAATAAAAATGAACTCCAACGATTCTTATGCTAAAAAGACATTTGCCAACCTTCTTCAACAGCAATTGTGGCTTTTGTTCTTTCTCTTGCTTTGGTTTTTCAATCTGTAACAGAAAAGAAAAATGAAAAATACAACTGATCCTCAGGATTAAAGAGTGCTTTTTTTCTATAATAGTTGTACAGAGGAAACTGCTTGTTGTGATCACTTTGGGACAGCGTCTTTTAGATCAGGGTTTCTTAACTTTTCACACTCACGAAACCCCTGAGACTGAGCGAAAAAACTATTGGAACACACACACACATATATATATAAGGACCTGGTTTTGTCCGGGTTATTAAATATAAAATCGCCAAAGCCCTAAACTAAAGTCCCAAAGACAACATATGTGATATAGTCTCGTTTACAGACTAGATACGTTTTTGCAAGCATGATATAGTATAATTTTTAAATACAAAATTTATAAAAATACATGACTATGGTTATTTATATTTACAAAGTTAGTCTTAATTCTACATTAAGTATGGCTTTCTTAATGAAAACCAACAAGTGAAGTCTGGTACAATGGACGCATGTGGGTTCCGTGGAATCCAGTTTGTGAAACTGTTTTAGATAACAATAACTGGCTGATAACATTAAGTAAAGTATATAAAAATTAGAACAATTTGCATCCATTGCTATAAATTTACATTCATTGTTATAAATGCATTGTTATAAACAAATTTACATTATAAAAAAATCAATATGAAATTTTTAATTTATTTTAAACAAAGTGTTTTGGACTGACTGTTTTTGATAACAATAACTATTTGATAACATTATCTGCAATAATTATATACAGCTTTTTGTCTCTTCTCCATTTGGCAGTAATGTCACATATGGTATCTTGTTTTTTTTTTAATCAGACAAATGAAGACACATTCAACTTTTGTATGAGACAATTTTCTTTTCTGAATGAAGAAACTGATTTAATGTAATTCTTATTGAAATATGTATGCATATTGTGATGAAAAAAACATTCACACCCATTTGTGAACAATATGTATATATTTATACCTATCTATGTATGCAGTCAAATTCATTCTAATTGGATTTAAATTTATTTTTGTTTTAATTCTTTTTAGCAAATATATAATAAGTACCACAAAACATAAAAATTGCTACACAAAATGATGAATGCAAAACAGGATGTTTGGCCATTTAAAACTTGTTATACTCTTAAAAGTCCCTTTGGATGGTGTAATGGTTAGCACGTCTGCCTCACATGCGGGAGGTCCTGGGTTTGATTCCCAGTATGAGCGAAGAGTGTGGAAAACTCTGCATTAGAACAAATTTCCCTGTGCACTCAGCCCCTAATTGAGTACACTCTAAGCTGTGTGATATGGGTAGAGGTATCCCTTTGGTGGACTTGCAGCCTGCAAAAGGGGATAGTCATAAAAACATGTAATAATAAAGTCCTGGTCTCAACCAGACTTGAGACTTGCAAGAGTCACTAAGCTGACGCATACAACAGATACCCGGACTTTGGCACCAGCTCTATACCCCATTGGGAGTTCTCAACGGGACACTTTACCTTTTTTTTAATACTCTTAAAGGGATTAAAATTATATCAATAATGATGGTAATGATGACAAAAATCACTCACATCTGTTTTTTTCTTTTTTCCACTTGTAGGTCTGCAAAATTAAAAAATAAAACTTACAAATCATTTGAAATAAAAAAACAAAAAACAATGCCCATATTTCTAATTCTACTCTATTTGGATAATTTTATAAAATATTGTTTCTGGTGATAAAGCTTTAATAGAAAAAAAGTAAATATTGCACTGATAAAGAATTAGGCCATTTATCAGTTAACATAAAAATAATTTTCAATATAAAATAAAAGCAACAATATTATTTTTTTATTTTATTTTTATTAGATGAAACATTGTCAACCGTTACCATAATTATTAATTTTTGACTAGTATTTTCCTAAAATTAAAATGAAAGAAAATACTAGTCAAAAATTAATAGCAATAAAATAGAACAAATACAAAAACATCAAACTGATTAAAATCTGATTTTTTTTATAAATGTTTTTCCATATGCCATGAGATTTTATAGTTTTAATGTTTACATGAGAGATGGCTCAATTTTGGTCAGTGTGTCAAAATTAGGGCATTCTCCAAATAATATTGATAATGAATTTTTTGTAAATTACTGTATTTTCTGCTGCCAAAGATGCTATTTTTTCCCCACCAAAAAGTCTTGAAAATTTACCCAGCATTCCTACACAGGCTGAAATTTTTTTTTATCAGCCTATCCTATTTTTATGTTTTTCAAAAGTCAAATTTGGGGTGCGTTCCTGAGGCCAAAGCGTCCTCAATGCCAGGAAAAACTGAGTATAAATTCTGTACAGCATACACTTTGAGAGCATCCTGACAAATCTAACTAAAAGTGTATGTGTGGTGAATCAAAGCTGGAATTGTCTTCCGTGGTTGGAGCTCTCCACACAGTGAATACCCGCTCACTTCCTCACAGGCTTGAATCCAATCAGGAGGCCGGAGGCCATCACATGACAAGCGCCAACTTTGAATCAGGTCTCTTTTACCCAGTCTGGCATGCTGATCAGACGTGCTTAACAATGCTCTTGTTTTTCATGATTTTGACAACCACAAATATATAAGTCATGCCATCTTATTCCACACACACACATTACCATCATTAAGGACTCTTAGACACAACAACATTTTACTTACACACAATATGTGGACAATGGACTTTCACACATACGCATACACATAAAACCAATATTTTACATTGTTTGAATAAAGAAATGTTTGTTTCTTTCTAAAGGAATGTCTTATTTGTGGCTGATCATTTCCTTTGTCATGACCGTACTTAAATGGAGTCATTCATATTATTCTCACAAAACCTTTATTATGGAGAAATGTCATGCTAAAGACGGCGCCCTCCTCTTCCTCACAGAAGCTCCGATACCCAAATCATAGGTCGGACTTCTTTCCTCTACAAAACCCTTGATGCCGGCATCCATCCTCCATATATGAACTATTATTATATATTAGTTCATTTAATAATTTCTTTATTGTGTACGTGTTCGTTTGTTTTTTATCAGGTTGTCATTTATATTTCTATGGGTGTTATACACTTTTTATTTGAACTTTCGTTTTAACAAAAAACAAAATGAATACACAATAAAGGAATTAGTCTGAATGAACTAATATGTAATAGTTACAACACCTAGTCTCAAACGATTCGGACAGAAAACTGACATTCATAGAAATATAAATGACAAACTGAGAAAAAATAAATGAACATATATGAACAAAGAAATACTAGCTTTCCAAGGGAAACTATGAATCACTAACACCCATATATGCTGTGTTGGGGGTGATCAATTAAAAGTTGGAAAAAGGATTGATCAATGAATAAGGTACTTTTCTCACCTTTTGTTGCGCTGTGATCACTAAAAAAGGTCTGAATTTAAAAAAACAGGCGGGTACAAACTAGTGACCAATTTAGCATAAACTTACATTGCATATTGAACCCCTCTCTAAAAACCTATTTGGGGGGAATTTAAAAAAAAAAAAAAAAAAAACGTTTTTGGGCGAAGTTCAGATACATAGATACATATATACTAACATTTGAGCCCTCTGTTTGTCCGTGCTTCTTCTCCGCAAAAACTAATAGGAAAATACAGATAATATTCTGCATGTACACTGTGAAGAGGTCAACTTCCCACATAGGTTATGTGAGCTTGACCTTGGAGGTGATTCAAGGTCATTTTCCAGCCAATGTCTGATTCTATACATAGGAAAGACATGATTTTTATGTTAAAATCTTCTAGTTTAGTTCTTCTTACGAATGATACAAACTTTTGTTACAATAATTTTGGTTTTTTTACTAGTGCTGGCGTTTTTTTTGTCAATATAACAATATTAAGTATTATTTTTAATAATAGTAGTAAAAAGTATGCTCGCATACACGCATAGTCAATGTCGGCCTCACCTTTCATTTCTTTCAACGAGTGCCCCCCCTTCCTTTTTGGCACAGCAATTTTATACAAGCAAACAGTTTAAGCTACACAACACATGATATTAAAAAGTGAAACTAGATATTCCCATGAGTACTTTTTTGTTTTTTTAATTTAAAAATTTTTTTTTTTTTTATTGACAGTTTTAATTAATAATTATGTGAAATATAACACATTATTCACACTTCTAAAACAATACAGTATTAAGTCACAGCTTTTCAGCTGTAGAATTCTGGGATGCTAATTTACGTCCGTCTTACAGAAGTAAGGCCTCGAAGTATACGGTTCGTATATTACTGTATTTTGTAAACAATTATTCAGTTCATTACAGCTTCAGTTACTCACTGTGTGGTCATTTGCTTCCTTCCTTACCGTCCATATCTGGGGATGGTTGTTCTCGCAACTTCTTGGCTAAAGTCTAAAAAGATGTTAACAAAGCTCTTCTTGCTTTTAACCCAAATTCTGTGCTTCACGATACTTTATTGTTTCTCACGAGTGTGGAAAACTGCTTTTTTTAATCAAAATTTTAATTTTATTTTTGTCATTCTTTTTTCTATTAATATTTCTGGGAACTAACCATATACTTCCTTAAGATGGACGGGAGGTAACAGCCCAGTTTAATACAGGCCTCCCACATTAGAACATGTTAAAACACGTATGGCTCATGGAGCCCAAAATATTTTACTAGCTCAACAATAGCTATGAAAATAGAAGAAACTTGGAATAGTTACCTTTCAACAGATTTGCGTCCATAGACGAGAGATGGGTCATATTTAGCATTCGGCCTCTTACTGGCAGCTGCCAAAAGAAATAAAAAATAATTTTTTTATCACGCATATAAAAATATGCCTCCTACCGGGATTTACCATAAGATCACCCACCCGATAGATCGCTCATGAGCGGTTATTTTAGATGAGTATTTATTTGGGGGGTCAAATTTTTGTAGATGAAAATTTGAAAGCATTTATGTTTTAGCACACTTTGGTATAAAAAACTGGACAACTTGAATACGCATATAATAATTAAGACATCAAGTCCGAAATATCTGACCAATAAACATTTTCTCTTTACAAATTTCTACTTTGTATCGTAACACCTCAACTTTGTTTAACTTTTTTTTGTTGTTGTTCCTGAGTAGTGAGTGTTATTTCCTGATTGATTATGCGTAAAAAGTATAGAAAATGGCTATTATTCACTTCAAACTTTGCTTTTGTGGCCAGGATAGTGATATTCATATGTAGTTGTTTTTCTTTTTTACTTTATGTGATTAAAAATGTCCAAATTTACCTGTTATCCAATTTGAAATAAGTAGATTTCAAATCATCACTGTCCAGTTGACAAAAGCAAAGTTTGAAGAGAACAATTGAGATTTTCTATACTTTTTAGACAATCAAATAGAAAATAACACTTATTACCCATGAACAAAAAAAGTTAAAAGTTGCAGTGTTACGATACAAAGTAGAAATTTGTAAAAAGAAAATGTTTATTGGTCAATAATTGATATTGAAAAGAAAACCTTTCCCAAATATAAAATCAAACTAACTAAAAAGCACTCAGAGAGTGCATACCTCTGTCAACGCCACTGTCTGTAACCATAAACATCATTGAAATCACTTAGTGGATAGATCAGAGATGGGGTAGTTAACTGTTTAAATATTTCAACTGTTGCATATGTTCTTTGATTCATATATGAAGAGGCTGAAAGAGAAATCAATGTAACGAAAAGCCCTGGACATATAACTACGACGTAGGGGAGGTAATTGTGCATGGAACCACTCTAATATTTAATCACTTCTTCTGTTGCCTATTGTCCACCCTTCCAGAAAATCTGAATGAAAATCAGGAAAAAAAGAAAATATGGCGATATTATGTGTCCAGGACATATAACTACAACAGGGGAGGTAATTGTGCATGGATCCGCTCAAATTTAATCACTTCTTCTTTTGCTTATTGTCCACACTTACTGGATATCCGAATGAAATTCATTGAGAACTCTTGGAGATATCTTTTAGATAGGTTTAAAAAAAAAAAAAAAGAAGAAAAAAAAAAAGAAAGAAAAAAAAGAAGAAAAAAAAGAAAAAAAAGAGAAAAAAAAGAAGGAAAAAAAGAAAAAAAAGAAGAAAAAAAAGAAGAAAAAAAAGAAGAAAAAAAAAGAAGAAAAAAAAAAGAAGAAAAAAAGAAGAAAAAAAAAGAAGAAAGTACCATGTACCTGAAGAAGGTTTTGCTGATGATGGCCGAGGAGAAGCCGATACTGGACGACAGGCCAAACCATGAACAACAGTATGACTGAATTCATCAGAATATTCCTGCAACAAGAAATTACAGACAGAATTTACACCCTGATAAAATAAAATGATTAAACAGACAAGAATACAAACTCAAGGATAAACGTTTGTCTGAACTTCTGAGATGTAGAAATTAGTATTATACACTGATTTACTCGGTCTAATGTCCTCATCTTTATTCAATCCACGGGGGTAGATTTTTCTCATTCCGCTGTCCATGCTAGAGGATATCTTGTACCAGTTAATTCTTCCTAGTTAATTCGTCTTTCCAATGCCACTTGTCAGCCTCTTCCCCATAGCATATTGTTAGATATTTAGGCAGCTGTGGGCGGGGGTTACAGATTTGACCCCCACAGGCATTGAAAGTCATAAACAGGATATCGACCAAAACCCAAACTGCAGCTGTCAGGGACTGGAAGACACACCAGGAGTTCAAAAGTCATAAACAGGATATTGACTGAACCCTGAACAGCAGGTGGTGGCTGGAAAACCAGCATGGGTGTTCGAAGCCCATAAAAGCAACAGAGGTGCCCTCAGAAAGCAGAGAGACAAACCGCCTAGGCTTGGGAAGATATAAGACCAATTTCCATGTAAGTCTGTTGACTCATTATCTCTCTCACAATCTTCATTCTCTACCATGGCATGATGTATCTGATGCAATAAAAATATATCATCATATTTTTATAAACCAAGTTTTGAGTATACAACAATATGATTTTTTTGCACTACCTGACTCAGGGATTGAACTGGACCCAGTGGATAAAAGGGACTATAACAACCAAGATGAGGACACTAGTCTGAAGAACACAGTGTATTATAAGGGTGCTAAGTCAAAATGTCCAATGCAAAAAGGTCACACACACAACATACAAACACATGCAATGTCTAGGGATGTGTTGGGTCTACGTTATGGGTTCTATAATCTACCTAATTGAACTGAACAGGTTCCCCTTGATTAACGCAATTAATTAATCCCCAGATGGTACCACGCATATCAAAGAAGCATTAATTAAATAAAACAATCAATGGTAAAAATTACAATATATCCATGCTTGATTATATCATATTTAACTATAGCTAGCTACTCTATACAGAATAAGATACTCTTGTAAAGAAAAACAAATGTAAGATAAATGTTTATTAACAACATTAAATTAGTTTTAGCAACATTTACTTTCCGAGAAAAAATTATCATGATTTGAAAAGGTCCAATATCAAAATCCATATCCATTATTTGTTGTTTAATAGACTCTAAATTACAAAGAAAAAAAAGAAAACAATTGGCAGGTAATATAATGTAGTACTTAAACAGTTCTATGTAGTAGTACTAGTAGTTGTCTCAACGCACAGAGAGAGTAGTGGGGGATGATTGCGGAAGTCTGTAGAGGCTACTATTTTGATCACTATTAATTAAAACACATTAAGCAAAACTCATGTTAAACAAAATCACATAATTATTGCAAAATCACATTAATTAAGGGATAACTGGATCTGTCCATAATAAGTCTCAACCTAAAGTCCTCTTATGAATGAAAGCTAAGGGAACATGTATTGCAACATTAATAATAATTTATTAAAACAAATAAAAGAAATTATTGCATGTGTGTATGTGTATATGTGTTTGCATATGTGGCATATGTGAGTATGTGTGAACGTGTACATTTGAGTATGTAGCATGTGTGCATATAAGTATAAATTGGACATTTTTGCATTGGGAATTTTTTACATTGGTTCTTTTTGCATTGAACCAACGCAAAAGCGACTAATGCCTACATGTCCAATGCAAAAAGGGCCAATTTATACATAACATACACACACCAAATACTCAAATGTGCATGTGCACACACATACTCACAGATACCACAGAAACATGTGCTACATATGCTCACACATACACATGTCACATACGCACACATATATGCATATACATACACTCATATTTATGCACACACACCACGTACACATGTTACATACTCACATGTATACTTACACACATGCCGCATACATATATACATTTGGTCTAATGCAAAAAGGCCAATGGAAAAAGGGCCAACATATACATACTACATACTCAAATGTACAAGTTCACACACACATGCTACATATGCACACGGATACACACATACTATCTAAAAACATGCACACATTTCACATACACACACTTGCTACATATATGCACATACGTACACATGTGCCATATAAGCACAAATAAACATACACAAACAGTACATGCCACACATAGTACATACATGCATATACACGTACCCACATAAACACATGCTACACGCATATACCAAACAGACACATACTACATATACATGCATCACATATGCACACAACAAATTCTCACACACATCCACTTACACACGTAATGTACACATACACATCATAAACACACGCACATGCCATATATGCATGCGCATACACTTATACACATACTATATGCAAACACATGCCACATATGCACACACATATACACATCCACATACACACCACAGACACATGAACATACATACCACAGACACACACCACCAGTTTATGTGCATGTGTCTTTGTCTGTGGCGTGTGTGTAGTATACGTATGTGGCATGTGTATGTGTGGGTATATGGCACATGTGTACATATGTGGTAAGTGTGTGCACATGTGCATGGGAGTATGTAGCACGTGTATGTGAAATGGGTGAATGTTTGTATATATATATATATATTTGTATTTATCCCTGTGCATATGTGGCATCTGTGTGTGAACTTGTACATTTGAGTAAGTATGCATATTTGACATGTGTGTGCACATGCACATGTGAGTACGTGGCAAGTGTGTATGTTGGTGTGTACATATGTATAAATTGGCCCTTTTTGCATTGGACCTTTTTGTACATTTTGGCATTGGTCACTTTTGTGTTGGTTCAATGGACAAAACGACCAATGCAAAAAAGTCCAATTTATACATATATATACACACATGCTACATACTCAAATGTACACGTTCACACACACACACTTACACATGCAAACACGTATACACATGCAATCATTTGTTTTATTTGTTTTAATAAATCATTATTAATGTTGCAATACATGACTTATTATGGACAGATACAGTTATCCTTTAATTAACATGGTTTTGTTTAACATGTTTTAATTAATAGCGACCCTTTTCACAATATGAAAATAGTGGCCTCTACTGACTTCCACAATCATCCCCCACTACTCTCTCTTAAGTACTACATTATATTACAAGCCAATTGTTTTCTTTTTTTCCTTCGTAATTTAGAGTCTATTAAATAATGGATATGGATTTTGATATTGGACCTTTTCAAATCTTGATAATTTTTTCTCTGAAAGTAAATTTGCTAAAACTAATTTAATGTTGTTAATAAACATTTATCTCACATTTGTTTTTATTTTCTTTACAGGAGTATCATATGCTGTACTTTATAGTGTAGCTAGCTATAGTTAAATATGTTGAGTCGCTATATAATCGAGCATGGATCAATTGTGTCTTTAATACACAGTACCATATGGGGATTAATTAATCACGCTAATCATGGGGAACCTGTTCAGTTCAGTTTGGTCTACGTTATGGGTTCTATAATCTACCTAACACATCCATCTACATAGCATATGTGTGTATGTTGCATATGTGTATCCGTGTGTGACCTTTTTGCATTGGACATTTTGTTCATTGGACATTTTGACCTGTAACCTTAATAAGAAGGATAAATGTTAAAAGAAACTTACATTTTCAGTCAAAAATTTCCTAATTCTTGGCCAAAGGAATGGTTGCTTCAGGATCTGATTTATTGTAGGTCGTTCCCTTTAATATAAAATATTAAAAATTATATATTATGGATAACAAATGAAAAAGTAAAGCAATTATCAGAAAAACTAAAATACATTTAAAATGTTTGCTATTTCAGTAAATCTTTGGTGAAATTAGAAAATAGCAACTAAGATTGTATGAAAATTCCATTGTTTGTATTGCACATATGCATATTCTAGTTCAAATGTTCAGTTTTTACAATACAACATTTTGGATTGAATGTAGAATCTGGACCCCAAAATTGATTTTAGTCAACGGTCCAAATCCTCAGCCCTAAAACTTACTTTAGAAAAATAATTTGCATCAATCTTTATTATTATTGGATGAAGTATTGTAACACACCACTTTTATTAAATTTGACTAGTTTTTACCTTCATCCTAATTTTTGTTGTTTTTATACAACTTATTAATTGGGGCCACTGTTTATATGGCAACAAATTAATAACAGTGCACTGTTATTCGTTGCCATAGAAACAATGGCCAAAATTAATAAGTTGTATAAAAACACCTAAAATTAGGATGAAGATAAAAATAGTCAAATTTAATAAAAGTGGAATAATTTTCATGTTTGTACATCAAGCCTTTAATTTTAAGAAGAAAAGCCCAAAGTTTTGGTCGTGCCAAAAACAGAAAAAACATTAATAGCTACAGTTACAACAGTGGGGTAATAATTCTGTCAAATATCTACATTTCAGTCAGTCTTGCTTTATTTTATTGGGAGAACCTCAAGTCATACAACAATTTATTACTCCATATGGCAAAAACATTATACATATATATTTATCAATAAAGGCTTTTTGAAAGCAAATAAAATAATGACAAGATTGATGTTTTTGCAGCAGAAAACAAAAGAGATAAAATTACAAAGCTAATCATTTTCTAGATCTCAAAAACTGAAAAATGGCTGAACAGATGATGTCGGTTGTTAAGGTTGAAAATCCTTTTAAAAAATAATTCTTTTTAATGTTACACCAATGCAGTGAAAAATAGCAGAAGATATGATTACACAGTATTGAGATGCAGCAGTGAATACTTACCTTGGAGATCGTTTTAGAAGAGTTGAAATTAGATCTCTGAGATTAGAGGAATATTTGGCTGGAACGGGAGGATAACTCCCTCTGAAATATAAAATCAAAACATCAGTAATTCTGGATATCTTTGCATAAAAAAGTACTTAAACAGAAAAAAAACAAAAACTTATGCTTCCTGGCATGGCATATTATTAATTTGAGGTTTCCAGAATTCAGAGTAAGCCCAGAATTCTTTGAGAAAGTATTATATTCATATAAATCCATAGCATCATTATTCAGTCATCAAAATATTTTCCATGGCTTTTTATGACCACCTTTCAGCTAAATTGTACATTCCATCATAAAAGAACAATTCCCGTTTTGATTTGATGAATTCGTGGAGGAATTTTTCAACATCCTGAATTTGTTGGAACCAGTGCAATATTTTAGCTATTTTATTTAATTGTATCAGTGAAGTAAACTACTTGGCGTTTATACAGACAACTCATTTAACTTTACTGTGCATATACAAAACAAAGTGAATACAGCAAATAAAACACTCGGCTACATAAGACACTCATTTAAATTCATTGATGAGGAGAGCTTCCTACTACCGTACAAGTCTCTGGTACATCCCCATCTGGAGTTTGCTTCCTGCATATGGTCTCCTTACCGGAAGTACAACTCAGATGCTATAGAAAGAGTTCAGAGGAGAGCCACTAAGACCATTCTGAGGCTGGGAGATATATATTACACTGAAAGATTAAAACAACTTAATCTAGAGACCCTTGAATACAGAAGAAAATGTGCTGAACTACTAGAAGTCTATAGAATCCGGAACAACATATATAAAATCGATACTGAAGTTCATTGTTCAAAATGACCTGATAAGAAAATGCTGACTTCATCTATCTGCAGTAAAACCAGCCATAAACTACAAATTTAGACCTCTACTGGTGTTAGAAAAGATTTCCTTTCAGCAAGAGTAGCAAATGCATGGATCAGCCTAAGTGAAAAGACTGTCACATCCGAGAATATCAATATTTCTAGTCTAAGAGATGGACAACTGATTCCAAAACCAGCCTGAAGAGGAATGGGCCCCATCACGCTATCTCACCATTGACACACCCATGATGAAATCATCTGTGGTGCCCTAATGACCCTGCACTGGGTTATGGGATTTGTTACGTTATGCATATATGATAGCTTAGCTAGAATGACTTGCAATGTTAATTTACTCTTCAAGAATGGCCACCCCATAAAATGAAGCCAGTAGATACTTTCTTGTGGCTGAAAGCCTTATCTTTGCCCCTTTTTAAGCAGCTTAAGATATCGAAGTCTGAAAACTGATAGTTTCACACATTCTAGCATAGTAAAGTGGGGATTGCATTGTACACAAAAATAAAATATATTCATGCTTTCTACATACAAAGGATCAAGTTTACATCAGGCACCCTAAAAATTGTTGAATCGAAAAGGGACACATTTTGCCTCGACATCGAAAATGTTCAAAGTTACTTACATTCAATACAAAATAGTTTAAAAAACAAATACAACCTAGCAAAATTTCAAAGTTACTAAGATATTTTCTCCCGGAAAAATAAAAAGTATTTTTGTGCTTTCAATCCAACCTTGATTTTCTATTTTTTTTTATTATGCTAAGATGACAGTTACTGAATGACTGTAAAATTTAAACTCTAATAATCGCTATCTAGTTTTATGAAGAATAATTGGATTGAAAGCACAAAAAATACTTTTTATTTTTCCGATAGAAAGTATCTTAGTAACTTTGAAAATTTGTTAAGTTTAAAAAAAACAAAAACAACCTATTTTTTATTGAATGTAAGTAAC
>VCCN01002354.1:5937997-5956460 GCA_006491835.1 Architeuthis dux
GTTCGGCTTAAGTTTAGGGACTCCTGCAGGGGAAATCTTGATAAAAGATTTAATATGTGTGTACATATATATATACACTCGTTAACACAAATTGCGTGTGTGTGTGAATATGTGTATGTTGTATAATGCTTAGATAAGCGGCTAAAGCCAGATACTGGTCAAGAGGAACCCCTGTAGTTTCATAAGATGTAGTTTCGTAAGATAATAACAGCTCGTTAAAAATGCATTAGGAGATTGCTTTCTAAGCGTGAGAAACAAAAGGAAACAAGAAAAGAAAGAAAGGGTAAAGGTATTTAAGGGTAAAAGGAATTAAGACAGAAGGGAACGGAAATAAGAGAGACATACATTAAATATACGTAAAAGAGAAGAAAGAAAGAAGTAAGAAAAAAGGGTGAAGACATGCACAAGCTTAAACGAAGATTGTGAAGAGGCAGTGGGAATGTGAACATAAAAAAGAGATAGAAAGAAAAATGTAATATCTGTAAGGAAAGAGAATCTCGTTTATTGATCTCTTTCTCCAGTGGTGCAAAGCAAAACACGGTATCAAACAAAAATTTAAACGTTAACTGCAATGTTGTTATTCTATTTTAGCAACACAGCTGGTTCCATAATTTTTAACATAGAAACATTCTCATTTTATTTCTTTGTTAACTATATATGCTCACCGAGGACCTGTCAAATATTGTAACCACAAAGACAACATAATCCACACCATTATGGTCTGCAAGCTTTGAAAAGTACACTTGTGCTTGAACACAGACAGAAACTGTTTTAAGGCCTATTTTTGGCCGCACAATAAAATTTTCAAATCAACCCGGAGGCATTATTCTTTTTGTCAATATCAATTTTTGGTATCTATTCATTATATTGAATGTTATTCTTTAATTCTATGTTTAATTTAACTTTCTACTAATATTTTTCATTATTGGTTGCTCTTTGGGTGAGGCACCATATATGATCACTTCATCAGAGGGGGTTTTTCCCCTATAAACAAAAAAAATTCAGAAAACTTGCAAATAAAAAAATCTTGTAATTAGGTCTAGTTTAACATACAAAAAGGTTGTTTTGATATCTAAAATATTTTTAGGTGTGCCCTATAAAGGGTTAAACAAATAATACTGTCTCAAGTCTCTGTTGAGCAGAAAAAATTGAAAAATTATGAAAACAAAGATGTGAAGAGATTGGATTGTCCTAACAAAAGTTGGTACATTAATGGACTCTTCTTAAAGTTATAGACAATAACTACATAGTGTTTTTAATTTATTAACTTTTTATTGATTTCACAATGTTTTCCTATCTTAAAAAAACTTTTGGATCTGTAAAGGGTGGCAAATATTGGTAGTCCAAAACTTTACCTGTTCTTCAGAGAAATCTACTCCACGCTGATCATTTATCTTGCTGTATAAATCACCTGAAGAAAAGAAATTAGAAGGAAAAAACATTGAATTTCTTTGTATCACACTATTTCATATATGAGAAAGATTTAAGACATCATAAAGTCAGTCCAGCATATTGCAGAGGAAGAAGATTATGAAGTGCATATAAGAGAGATGAGGGTGATTAAAGACTAGCTTTTGTATTATTAACAGGGGGCATGTAGAGACTCCATAACATACAGGGTGGCTGAAAATAAACTCCCTATTGTAAATTGGTGATAACTTTATTATTTATTGGTCGATTGTAGTCAAATTAGCTTTACTTTGGACCATACAATGGTAGAATTTGCGTGATGTGTTAAAATTCAATGTAGGCACCAGCGTTGTTCACCAATTTCTTTAGTGTTTCAGTATGGCCATGATAGACCTTTGCAGGAAGTCTGGCTGTATGTTGGCCATAACATGTTGAATGCACTCCTCCAGTTGATCCAGAGTTTGTGATTTGGAGCAGTACACCTCCCCCCTCGCCCACCCTCACAGGAAGAAGTCACATGGTGTAAAGTCAGGCCTTAGTGCAGCCATTCATTTCTAATAAGGAGTTATTTCTCACCCATCCTGTATGTGCGTGCATCTGAGAAATGCTGACCAAAGATTTCTTAGCAATGACCCAAATCAACCCACTTTCATTTCTACTTTTGTTCACAAAGAATAAACTAGTCACATACAAATTTGATGGATATAACATAAATATAATAGTTGTATTCTGTCAGTAACGCTTGCATTAATTCCTAATTACTGAAAATGCCTTTCTTCCTGATTTTCAATGCATAACACAGATTGAGTGTTGAAACATGCTTGGACAAACTTTATGTAAAAAGAATTACAAAATCATTAAATTCAACTTTGAACTCTTAAATTCATGAACACTTGAAACTGCTCCTGAACATTGTGGAACTCTTCAAAGAAGAAAATTTTTAAAAAAAGAATTACCTAAAAATGCAAGAGAAGTAACTTGATCAGAAGTTATTCCCATTGATTAGAGATTTGAAATTTGTTATATATGAATTTAAGAGTTAAACACTACTGTTATTATGGTGATTTTTATTCATTTATCAATACTTATCACTAAAGCATTATCTTCTGTGCATAGAATTTCAAGCACTGTGGTTATCACAGATTTTATAAGCATCTGATGCTCTAACAACTATGAGGATTTTGCAATCTTCTCTTAACTGGATTTTAACACCAACTTGTCTTCACAGCATAAATATTTAGTATCAAACTATGGACTCTATTAACGAACCTACATACATATGACATACTGGATAGACAAAGACTGAATTAGCATTACTCAATCAGTTATGTTAATCACTGCTACCCACAACAAACCGGTTTAAGAACTGTTGCTGAGTTTAGGTTATTTATGTGTTCTGACATTTCAGGTCTGTCGGAACAAAATTCAGATGGGGTGGGGGACTTTGATTCTGTCTAACAGTGATCTGCTAATCCTTGCACTACACCAACAGTATTCAAACTGTGTTCCGCAGAACCCCAGTGTTCTGTGCAACCTCTCCAGGGATTCCACGAAACAAAGTGACATTTTCGCAATATACTTAATTCTTCATTATACAAATGATTCCTTAACAACTTTTACATGTCTATTTTATTTCTTTAACACAAACAGTACTTTTTATATAACAACATTTTGCCTTTTTAATTAAAAACATGTTGGTTATTTACGTGACACAGACGCTGTTCAGTCAGTAGTCGTTTATATGTCTATTTTTTCTCAGTAAGCTTTGTTCTTACTTTTTCATTCAAGTGTGTATTTTCTATTGGGTTTATACACATTATTCAAATACTTCCATAAACAAGACCAAAATCCGATAGTTACATACATATGTAAACCACTGCTCTACACTGATCAGTTTACAACACTATTGGATTGTACATATGCCATGCTCCCCAAGCCAGAACAAACTGTTTATACAAACATCACTGATATGCCTATAAACTGTGATATAATATCTAATCAACACCCTTAGTGAAATTTAAAGTACAGTGGGAGTGTCGTAAACCCAACAGAGTGGCAGTGATTCATAATTTCCCTTGGAATGCTAGTTAAATTTTATACCTTAAAATTGTCAACAATAAAAAAAAGTTTGACATGCATTAATATACCTCCTTCACAGTATGACATCACAATATGCAACCGGCCAGCCTCTGGAATAGAAAGAAAAGTATTAGAGGCAAATACAGGAGGACATTTTTCCATTCTTTTTGTTATAACAAGAAGATGATTAGGACTATTACCAAAGAATATAAAAAAACTTATGTCTGAATCTTTGAGATGAGGGATCATCAATATACATTTTTTTTTACTATTGTCCATCATCTTGGTTCTTCTTTTGAACACAACCAATAATGGACATCAACATGATTATGACCTAGGGAACCCTCCCACCCGAAAATTGACAGCAGAATGAGGACATTCTGCTCCCCACACTTAGACGGGGGCCCCTCAACCCAACATTCCACATTTACGACACCCACCTGAAGAAGGCCATAGGGTACAACAGCCAAAACATCATTTTAGAACCAAGATGAGGATAATAGTCTGAACAAATCTATGTATGAATATAAAAAACATCCCACAAAATTCTTCTTTCTTCCCATATGTTATATCAACCCAATCAGATCCATATTTATTACATACTCATTTATATAGTAGAAGTTCCAAAATCTGGATGCCAGAAATTCAGACCACCCGATAACCCAGACTTTTCGAAAACTCTCAAACTTTTAAAATTTAACAGGCTTTTATGTGTGCACGCGAATGCATCAGCACCACACAATATGATACAATACAGTTGCACAGCGACAACAAGTGACCACGCGTTTACCATTTAAAGTGTTGTTAAATGTTGACTTTATTTTTCTTTAAAACTGCTCATCTCTTCTTTATTGTACCTTATATCGGTCAGTAGATACCATGCAGTAATTAGACCAATGTAGGTTTCTACCAATTGTTTCCCAGCTCCTCATCTTTTATGAGTGTGTGTTACATAGTTTAGTAGGAGAAGGTGTAACAATATTTGTCTCTGCTTGACCATCCCCTCTCTAAGCTAGACTTGAAAGTGTTCACATTCTCTGCAGTGACCGTGGCTTCACTCCTTAAATTTGAATTTTTAAAAGTACTGCCCGAGAATCCAGAAAACCCGGACTGACCCTATCCCTGAGCAGTCGAAATTTTCAGACTTCTACTGTAATTGATCAGCCCAATATGTGTTAGATTACTTTTGTATTATATCCATGGAAACAAATTCTAACTCTTTTAAATGAGTGATATAGATTCTTATATGTAAAGGTTTAGATTACCTTCAAATGATTCCTTGTAGGCCACAATGTTCTTATGGTTGAGGGTTGCCAACATAGAAACCTGGACAAAAAGAAAGAAAAAACAGGTCAGTGATCACTAAAAAAAGGCTGAATTTTCAAAAAAAAATAGCATCGATGCTGCCGGACACAAACTAAGAGATCAATTTAGCATAAACTTACAATGCAATTTGAATCCTCCACTAAAAACCTATTATGGGGGGGAATTTTCAAAAAACAAAAAAAAGTTTTTTTCTAGACATATTAAGGAGTAAATGTTGAAATTTTCAACCCTCTAGCTCCCTTGGAACAACCTGTACGTATGATACATACATAGATAGCCAGCCATCCAGACCAACTTGAAAATTGAAGAAACCTGTGTTGAGATAAAGACACGCATCACAACAATACCAACTTGTATTTTTACCTCTGCCAATGAAGTATTCACTTGTGTGTCTGTTTGTCCACACAATATCTCCAAATGTTCTGATTGATTTCAATGAAATTTTCTGGAAGGGTAGGCCATGGGCTCAGGAAGAATTGAGGGTGGATCCAGGAATTTTTACAGTTACCTCCCCTGCATCGTAGCTACATATAAACTGATTTCCATTTATGTTTATAGACAATGGTGTTGGCAGAGGAATGTAGACAGGCTATATCTACTGTTTTCCCCATGCTATACGAAAGTAGAGCATTCCTATAAAAACATTTCATAAGCCGAAATGGCATAAAGCAAAGAAGCAATTACCATTAAATGTTTGAGTGTTCCTAGACTAAAAAATGGTGATGATGGTATGTTAGGCTGGGTGGTAGAAGGTAGCGGAACCTGTGCTGTAGGAGAGAGAAGAAGACAGTGCATACTGCCTCTATAATGGCTTGCTGCAAAACAAATGCTGAACGTTATTTTCACCGTTTTTTTTTAAAGTGGCATAAAACAAACTTTAGAAGAGCAAAGAGGGGGGGGTAATAATATTTCAGAAAGCATTTCAATTACCTTTTGGACACTCTGAAGCTTTGTTGAGAGCAAAATGTCAACAAGTCAAGCAGAGTATAGTACAATTGAATGGTTTTCAATTTTATTAAGGGTTTAATGACTTTTTTTCATCAAAACTTAAGTTCTTGCAAAAGGATGTTTTTTATAAATATGGATTAGGATGGTCCTTATTTTGCAAGTTTAAAAAAATGCATTCCATATTAGTTGAGAAGATAGAGCAAAAAATTTGTTTCCAATCAATTAATATTTAGGATATGCACAGTAAAAACTAGCCAAATTTAATAAAAAGTGGTGTTACAATACTTCATCCAATAATAATAATAATAATAATACAGATTGATCTCTTCTTTAACTTTACTATTCAAGGTCACTTAAATATTAATTAAATGGGAAAAATTTTTTTGTCATTTCATTTCAATATGGAAGGCTTTCATGGGGCCGGGCGCTTCCCGTGAAAGCCTTCAATTTTTCGAAACTTGCAAAATAAGGACCACTCTAATGTGCATCATTGCAAAAAGATGATGGACACTGATGAGGGTATATTTTTTTGTTTTAAATCTTGTTTCTATATTAGAAACCGTCAACCAAAACTGTCAACATAGATTTCTTCAGGCTGGCTGGCTGGCTGGCTGGCTGGCTGGTTCTCTATGTATGTGTAGTGCATACAGTCCCCGCACCAATGGAGCTAGAAGGCTGAAAATTTAAACATTTACTTCTTATTATGCCTAAAAAAAACGGAATTCCATAGGGAACAAAAAGAAATACCTACCACATGTGTTTTGTAAGAAAATATAATTTTTCTCATGGGTCTGAAATATTTCATTATAATTTAGATTTTGGTCAACAATCTTTTATGGTTGCTTTCAATAAAACAGAAAATTTTCAAAAGTATGAGAAAATATTTTTTCATTCATATCAGCCTTGGTCTGAGTCATCATCCATCGTTCTTGTTGGGCGTAGGCCTTTACCAGCTGCTGCCATAAGCTCCGGTCTTGTGCTCTTCTCTGTGATCTTTTGAGCAGTACAGTCATTAACCTTCCTTCACCTTTATTAAACACTGTACATATTCTGCTGCTTTGATCCAAAATTCAAATTCATGTAGATTCCTAGAAACCGTCCGTAAAATGGAGATAACTCCTTTTAGCCATAAAATGAATGATTATTTCCCCATTGAAAGAAAAACAAATTGTTATTGCTTTGAATGAATTAAATTGTTTTTATTTGTGTGCCGTTTTTAATATCGAGTGAGTGAGTGTGTGAAACGTTAAAGGTTTGCATTGAAATAGAGTTGTTTTTATTTATTTTATTTGTGCACTATTTTTAACATCGAGTGGGCAAGTGTTTTCCTATTGTTGTTGAAAAAAGGAAGACAACCGTTAGTTGATTTTGAGGCTAACAAGAGTTAATGCCATTTTACAGACGGATTCTAAGAATCAACCTAAATTCATACAGTGGACAAGCTGTCACAATCAACTTATTGGCTGCCATGTTGATTTTACTCATTCCACACCAGGAAGGTACACTCTTCTGATGGTTATCACATAGTAAATGGTACGGGAATGTTTCATGTTGCTGAAAATGCTTATAGACTGATGTTTATCTTTTTTAAGCTGATAAAAGAACACTAAAAACCTAAAACTTTTTAGTCACTTGATATAAAATGGCTTCATATCACACACACACACACACACACACTTTGCTTTTAGAAGCAATACACACCTTTATTTGTTTTTTCCATCAATGTTTTAATGCAGTATATTTCTCCCTAGCTGAACTGCTTTCTCTCAACTGTGAATTTATTTCATTAGTGTAAAATGTTATTGATTGCTTCTCTATTTAGATACATTAGACTATCTGGCACTTGGGGCATAAAACAAGCACACTTACAGACGTACAATCAGTGTTGCCACCAGGGTTACCAGATTAGTTTTCTCAAAATTGGACACAAGTTTTGCAACATACGGACAAACGGTCAATCCGGCTCCAAATCGGTCAAATTCAGACAGAAAATTGATGGCTAAAAATAACTAATAGTGGCTAAAAGTAACTAGATTATTATCACAATAATGAAGATAAATAGCTAAAAGTGGCTAGAACTGATATCATATCTAAATTTAGATATAAAATATCAAAGTTGGCAACGCTGAGTGGGGCCTTAAATCAACAATATTGGATGTCCGATTCTTAGAATTTTTAATCAGACATACAGTGCGAAAAACGGAAATATCCAAAATCAGACATATCTGGCAACCCTGGGTCTGCCCGTTATAAATTTCTTTCTTTTATGAATTCTCTTCCCTTGTTATGAATTTATTTATTTTTATTTTTTCGGCTGACAAATTTTTAAAAATTTACAAGCAAAAGCTCTTTAAAAAAACTTTATATTTCTTAATTTCTATACCTTTTACCTACATACTTTTCATGTTTCTTCCGTGAATAAAAACATATCAAAATAGTTGCTTTTTTGCATGCAAATTCAATTTAACAAACCTCTGCATTTTGATAGGAAAAATTTCATTCAGTTCATGTGGGCCAATTTTACGAACTTTTCCTATTGCCTTGAGTCAATGTGGTATAGTTGCAGCTGTCCAAAAGTCTCCAGAAACTGCTCACCAAACAGTTATTTGTGGGTCATTAGCCACCACTGTTGATAATTCTTCATCATTAAGAATCTCCCTTGAGGTTTTGGTATCCATATTTCCAGACCTAAACCTATTGAATCAACACTGAACAGTTCACGCTGTAGTAGTGTTCACTCCAAATACTTTGTTGATGTTATCAGTAGCTTAAGCAACATTATGTCCTAATTTCAAGTCATACTAACTAATTAGTCTAACTTCTTCCATTGCTGTTCAATAATAATGAATTATATTTGTATTTACATTGAATTTGCAAAATATGCAATTATATTAGTAAATATTTCAATTTTAGCACTATTCTCTACTAGCTGAATATCATTTGCTTTCCTGTGCTGTTATATTTGAAGCTAGCAGCCTCTTTCCCCACTTGTTCTCCCAGAGCAAGGCCCTTCCATTGCACTTCGGTTGGGTCGTTGACCTCTGCGGTCACCCCACGTGGGTGAATCGGGTGTGCTGGTCTAAGTGTGGGGTCTCCGTTCGCGCTCACCTCACACTGGACTGGCTTTCCAGGGAAGTATCAATCCTGGTCCTCATGGCATTTGTCTCAGTGACAGGAACTGGAGGATTCTCCCCCCTCAGGTCCCTAGCCATAGGGATTTGGGATCCCCACCCCTCCTGCCTGCATGTTCTCGAACGTGCAGGACCCCACCCTAATCCGACCTTGTGTCAAATTTGCCGTCGTGGGGAGGCTGATAAAGAACACTTAGAAGAGTAGTACAACATGATCTTCCCAACCTTCTCCATGTGGCTGTGTGCCAGACTAAGCTAAGCTTAGCAAATATCTATACCTATCTAATATCTCTCTCTCTCTCACACACACACACACACACTCACCCCACCCAGACAAGGACCCTATGTAAATGCGAGAAAAAAATTTCTTGTATATCTCCATTATACTTTCTTGACAAAGCCGGAGATCTGGCGAAACGCTGAAATAAAAATCTCATTTGTTCATACATGGCCTTCTGACTTGTCATTTCAACTTATACACACACACACACACACACACACATATGAGAGAGAGAGATAAGTAGAGTGAAAGATAGACAATAAGTACTTTTGGTTTCCCTCTAACACATGGATGGACTATGAAAACTACATACTTTAATGGGTTGAAATGATTTTTATTACAGTGATTTTGTAATTATTAGGTCATTTTTAGCTTAAATTTTCTTATTTATTATACATAAGTATCTTTTTCTAATTTTTAATTTTCTTCCCCAGCATATGTTACTATGCAAAAAAAAAAACTATTGTCAGACAAAATGGCAAGAAATATAAACTGATTGGACACTGTCCAGTTGGCACAAAATTGATTCTGATCAAAATACATTCATATAGAAGGGGATGAATTCTACTGACCTCTTTCCGGGCTCCTGCTCGTTCACTAGCAGCCATCTGCACAGATAAAAAAAGAGGGATAAAACACAATGCAATGTTTTATGATTCATACATACTTATAATATCAGCAAAAATAATGTAAGATAAATCTAATCTTTCTGACCTGCAAAGTCATAATATAAGCCATATATGATTTTATTATATAGAAGCTGTTGTCACTTTTTTGTGTTTGTTAATCACAGCAACCCACCGGTTTAAACCACTGTTGCTGGGTTTAAGTTATTCATGTGTTTTGACATTTATATGTATCCGGACTTCACACAGCTTGAATTTTTGCACGCACACACACACACACACACACACCCCTCAATGAGTAGGGAAAATATTTTTTTTTGTTTTTTGAAAATTCCCCACCTAAATAGGTTTTTAGAGGGAGATTCAATATGCAATGTAAGTTTATGCTAAATGGGTCACTAGTTTGGGCCCGCTTGTTTTTAAAAAAGAATTCAGACCTTTTTTATTGATCACAGCCCAACAAAAGTCGATAGAAGTAACTTATTCATTGATCACCCATTTTTCCAACTTTTTAATTGATCACCCCTAACACAGCATATATTGGTGGCAGTGATTTATAATTTCCCTTGGAATGCTAGTTTTGTTGGTTTTCTGTCACACTAAAGCAAACAGAAAGAGAGGAAGAGGGCACTATGAATATAGAGATACAAAATTGGCTGCTGCTGTGTTTCTGAAAGTATGCAGGCAACTGCTGCTGGTAATACACTACTACTACTACTAGTAGTGGTGATGATGATGTTTCATTTTAGTTTTTCACCCAATTCTGCTGCTTTATGGTTTTAAAATTATCAAAAGAAACAGATAATATGAAGAGTTGTAAAAATTGACAAAAAAATAGATTTTGTGCAGACTTTGTTCTGGACAATTAAGGACAGAAGTAATGACTAACTTACTATTTCTGGCCCCTTCTGTCGACATAATTTCAACTTTATGACTATACAAAGTAAAATCTAGTAAAAACATAGATCATTTGACACAGTCGGGGGCCTGGGACAATTGCCCCCTTTAAAGTAAAAGTAAGTAAAGCGTCCTCTCTTAAGAGACAACTACTAATGGAGTATACACCAGGTGACAATGATCCGGTTTCTGTTGCATTGCATCAGCTTAGTGATCCTTACAAGTTTCAAGTCCGGTCGAGACCAGGACTTTATTCCTACAAGTTTTTATGACCACCCCCTTGACAGGATGCAAGTCCACTGAAGGGATACCCTCACCCATATCACACAGTTTAGAGTGTACTCAATTAGCTGCTGCGTGCACAGGGCAATTTGTCCTAATGAAGAGTTTTCCATACTCTTTGCTCATACCGGGATTCAAACACAGGACCTTCTGCGTGTGAGGCAGACATGCTAACTATTACACCATCCGAGCAGACAGTCCATGTACTTTACCCATTATATTGTGAACTAGCATAGTACCTATCAAAAATGATGGGATTATTCATGTATGGATCAGCACTTCTGCCAACGATCAAAATATTGTTCCCCGGCCCTCTGCCTAGGATCGGAGTGTAGTATCTGTGCACTCATTGAAAAGAGTTATGCACAAATAATATATATATATAGATATACATTGCATTCTATGTACATGGATTATATGTTGTTTAATTATATGTTTCTTATACAAGAGGCACGGGTGAGGCAAAATAGGTTACAGAAGATAAATATGTCTTTAGGTGTGCTCACATAGTACAATGAAGTGTAATTTATTATTGATAATCAATACATGAATGTAGATTCAGGCCTTTTAGTATTTTTCTCTTTAAGAGTAGAGCGAAAGAGTGATTATTGATCTTATCTAGAAAGACAAGATTAACTGTTTATCTTCATATCTTAATTTCATTACAAGATGATGGGTTCTAGGACAACTGCCCCCTGGATAATTGCCTCCTGACAATAGCATAGCAACTGTAAAGCCAAAGTCTAAAACCTAGCTCAGGTCGCATTACAATCTGATCAAATTGTCGCCGATTGAATCGTAGTTGAACTCAGGTCATTGTTTGCGAAGAGTCAGCGATTCATATTTTTTTTAATCACTGACTGAGACGTCACTACGACTAGACTCTCAATCACTGCAAAAGGTCTTGAGTCATATGACCATAATTTAATCAAAATTTTATTTAATTTATTCAAAACAAGGATAACTATAATTCTTTCTTTTTCCAAAAAAGAAAGTCGAATATTTAAGAATAACTAGAAAAAAACATTTTGCAAGTAATTTTTGGGACTTTCCAATCCATAATAAGTTATTTACCCCCCCTTGTAAAACAATTTTTTTATTAAACTAACATAAACTTTTTCTCCCCGCATACCCATTCATCAAATAATATTTTAGATATACTAAACACACAATAAATTTATGAAAAAAAACTACAAAGCAAACAATAATTTATTTTGATACAAAACTTAAAATTATATTAGCAATTTTCTAATTCAATGTTTCTTTAGTTTTTATTGTAACTTTCATTATCAAAAACACATTAATGTGATAGTTTTACATCCAAAATGAGGCAAAAATAATATAAAAACATCTAAATTTTCCTGTAATGTGCATTTTTAATCCAAAATATAGCTTCCTATTTTAGCAATATATTTCCATCAGCTGAAGTGGAAAAAAAAAAAAAGGTAGCTATTTTTATTTTATTTTTTTATTTAGTCAAAAAGGGAGCGACATTAAATTTATTCTGAGTCGTAAAAAATAGGATCATTCCTATCGTTAAGGTCCAGTCACTGACTGAATCGCAGAAAGTTTTTCATATCATGAGCACGATTAGGTCACAGTCGGTCGGCAACAAATAGGTCGGTGACTGGACTAAACAAATCGCTGACTCAACAAAATCCAGTCAGCGACAGAGCATAGCTTAAGTTTGTGAAATGGTCCAGCGGGCAATTGTCAATAATCATTTATGGGGGGGGGGGGGGCAGTTGTTCTAATACCAAGATGATGATCTAATAATCATCACTCGTACATGCAATTAGATAATCGAACTATAGTTAATCCAGCTAGGTTGAAACGTCCTATGACCGACCCCCAGAAAGTATGGAGATGTTGTCCAGTTAGTTTTTGATTATCTACTCTGAATAGAATCTCCACATATAGTAAAATGCAAAGTGTATTTATTTACTGTCACACTTTTTAAGTCATCACATGATGATGCAGTAAAAATAGAATTTTATGTTCTGATAACGTAGTAAAAATAGAATTTCATGTTATATTAAACTTGATAAATAAAACACTTGAATTGAACGTTATTTGTAAATTGTTTGGAGCAAAACATATTTTATCTGAGAAACCCACAAATGTGTATCAATACATGTATATACATTGTGTGTGTAACACTTTTCAATATTTATACACACAGAAACACCCCCCAAAAAAACAAAAAAACAAACAAAAAACAAAAAAAAAACAACACAATGTGACAATCAGCAATTCGCCCATCTCTTTGTAGTGGACTCTTCCAAATTTCTTTTGGTATCCTTACTTAATTTTACCTTTAGTTTAGTTTAATATTCAGGCAATATTGAACATAAACAAGAAAATGCTGTGCAACAGAATGTTTTTGATATTTTTTAAGTATAATGCAACTGCAAAATTACTTAAATATTGCTGTTATTTTTTTACTAGTTGATATAACAGCAACATATCTCCTCTAAATTAATAGCATGAGAGCTCCATTCGTGACTGCCTCTGCACCCCCTTAATTAACAATGGAATGAACCATCGTCATGGTGAAAAAAAAGAAAGAAAAGAGAGTGAAAGAGAAGAGAGAAAGGAAGAAAATGGTGAAAATAATATGAGATTCCTTTGTCATGGTAATTAAAAACGTCACAGAGACGCTACGCTTGCTTCTATGAAACGGAAGAAAGAAAGAGTTAGAAAAAGAGAGAGAGAAAGAAAAGAAGTGGATTGTTATGGTGAAACACTGAGAGGCCTTGACGAAACTGAATGCTTCAAGAGAAAGGTAAGGTAATAGGGTAGGAAGAGAGAAGCAGAAAAGAAGAACAGTTTTGTATGCAGAGGGAAGAGAAGGAGAGGATTTATTTTTCATTCAATTGTCTCACAGACAGATAAACAGGGAAGTAGGTGTTATATAATGTTAGATATAAGCATGATGATTGTGTGGAACCTGTAATGTCCTAGTTTCTTTTAATAATCATCAATCATACAGATATTCTTCATCATAGCCCCAATGACAGTACATTCCTCTGTCTGGTTCACAGATTTGTGAGAGGTGAACATAGAAATGCAGGTGACAGTACATTCCTCTGTCTGGTTCACAGATTTGTGAGATGTGAACATTTAAAGGTGTTTATATATTTGTGGTGTTTATAAACACTGCCTTTCTTTTTTTTTAAATAGCTGTATGCTTACTTATTTTCCTACAGCTTATTTGACTCAATTGTTAAAGTTTGTGATCAAACAAGAAAATTTAATCTATATAAATCAATCTTTTAAAAAGACTACTAGGTCTCATATGTAAAACAACATAAATATGGCGCAGAGAGTCAGTTGTAGGGAGGGAGTTTATATGTGTAAATCAGTTTCTGCTAATCCATGAAGTCTTTGTGGCCAATTGGTAAAACCAGCTAGGTGTAAACTATTCACCCTCTGGCAATGAGGGTGCAAGTTCAATTCTCACTGCTTACTCTTTATTTCCGGTTGCACGGTTATTCGTTGCAATAGAAACAGTGGCCCGAATTAATAAGTTGTATAAAAACAACTAAAATTAGGATGAAGGTAAAAACTAGTCAAATTTAATAAAAAGTGGTGTGTTACAATACTTCATCCAATAATAATAATACAGATTGATCTCTTCTTTAACTTTACTACAATTCAAGGTCACTTAAATATTAATTGATGGAAAAAAATTTGTTGTCCTTTCATTTCAATATGAAATTTTTCGAAACTTGCAAAAGTATTGTATGTTAATCTATATAATACTAAAAGTCCCATTTTATTTATCTGTGTGACCTATAATTAGCTGAAATGGTGTGGTTTAGCTATATATCTTTAATTACGGTATAACTAACTTGAAGAATGTGTAAAAAATCTGGTAGATTTGCAACTTAATAATAGTTTGGGATCTGTGTCCACGCCTAATATAATGAACCGATTTGTCAAGGGAGATAACTATTAAATGTTAATTATATAGAAGTTTCCCTTATTTATTTATTTGCAAATTTTATGTTCATTCTTGTCACATCAGATTGCACGACTTTTCTCTAAAAGGGTGGCCTACAGTGTTGTCTAGTTGCAATAATTAAAGTGCGTAACTGCCACCCTCTGTATCTATCATATCACGATAGCACATCACGTTTTAAAGAGAGGAGAAAAAGAGAGATGGGCTTGACTGTTGGAAGGAATATACGTCGAAGAGAGAGAAAGAAACAGTAAGCACGGAAGAATAAAGCAGATATTTAAACTGTATTTTCATTTATTCGTTTACTTTATTCGATTTATTTTGTTGTATTATATACACGTGTAACTCATAAATAAAGCATTAAAAATGTCATAGTGATCTTTATTCCTTGGGGGTTGATTCCAATTAAATGGTGGAATTTCAACGGGTTCAGCTAGTCCTTATTAAAATGCCAACCTATTAATAATACTGACTATACCACAAATAGTAAATCAAATGCTCCATTTCAGCATAAAGCACATTCTCATTGAATATCGCTTAGTTCTTTGTGTTTGTTTAACAAGTAATTGGATCCTGTTAGGTTGTACTGTGGGGGGTAACAACTTTTTTGTTGCTCCTCCTGGGTCAGTAAAATAATGATAGGGGCACGATTTGCTCAAGAAGTCACTCACAACTACCAAAGAACTTTGTATAGTTAATCAAAACTATAACAGCAGAGTAACATCAGTCAGGAAAGTATTGTTAGAACCCATCAACCAAGACTGTCAACATAGGTTTCTTCATTTTTTTTTTAATTGGTCTGGCTGGCTATGTATGTATCATGTGTACAGGCCGCAATGGAGCTAGAGAGCTGAAAATTTAAACACTCCTTATTAGGTCTAGAAAAAAAAAATTTGTTTTTTCTTTTTTAAATTCCCCCCAAAGAAGTTTTTAGTTGTGAGTTCAATTTGCAATGTAAGTTTAAGCTAAATTGGTCTCTTAGTTTGTGTCTGGCAGCATTCAAGCTTTTTTGTTTTTTTAAATTCAGACTTTTTTTAGTGATCACTGCCCAACAAAGAACAAGAGAACGTATTCATTGATCAACTCCTTTTCCCAATCTTTTATCTGATCACCCCCAACATGGCATGCTGCCAAAAGACATTGGTGACATGATGGTTTCTATAGAGTGACTAACCAGACATGTCTGTTTTGTAGTGAAGACCGACTGAAGGGACATAGTGAAGACTGAGCTCTTAGAATAACTGAAAGGCTTTAGACATTTGTACCATCATCAAAAATTCATGATCAAATTTCTTTATTGGGTCCTTTCAACCCTTAAAGTGTCTTTACTTGTAGATCTTGTTCAGTAAGGACGTGAACCCTTTTTTTTGTTTTGCATCTTCATCGTATTTGCCTTGTGGAGATACTCAGTTCTTTTTTTAATTTTAGCAAACTTTTTATGGTCAGTCGCAAAAGGTATTTGTTTTGAAACGAGTCATTTTCATGCCCGAGATGGACTGCCTTACAGGGCTAAAGGGCTCCAACTGCCCTGCTATTTACCTATAGCTGGGGGGGTGGGTGGGGGTGTTAGATTAATGTCTTTCCCAGGAGGATTAGTGCGAAGTGAACGCAAGCAGTCTCAGCGGAAACTAACTTGGGTCACCGATTCTGTTTTCCATGCCAGTAACCACTATGCTACTCTGCACCTCTATCAGTAAATATCATGAGAGAGAGAGAGAGAGAAGGTTAAGATGAAAAAAAGAAAAAGAATCAGACCAACATATGTGGATTGTGTTTTCAGCCTCTGATTACAGGAAAATAATTTAGCTTTCACAAAGGATATATCAAAGCTTTTACTCAATCCTTATTTGATTTCTGGCTGCAATTAGGTTCACGCCCTTTTTTCAGTAAGTCATTGATTAACAACTGGCCGGCATCAGTCGTCTAGACGTTGTGAACTTCAAAGAGATCAATGTGTAGCGATGTCAGGATGTAGATGTGTCAATAATATGTTGATCACTCCTTGACCTGTTGTTGTAGGCAGGGTTGCCAAATTAGTTCTTAAAATCGGACACGAGTGTTCCAAAATTCGGACCAATTTGGTCAACCCTGCTCCAAATCGGTCTGGTTCGAACAGAAAAATGTATGGCTAAAGATAGCTAATAGTGGCTAGAACTGATATCCGATATCTAAAAACAATTTCCTATATCTAAATGCAACAAAAACTATCTAAATTTAGATATAAAATATCAAAGTTGGCAATGCTGAGCGGGGCCTTAAACAGACAATTTTGGGTGTCTGATTCTAAAATTTTTAATCAGACATACAGGATGAAAATGGACACGATGACCAAAATCGGACATATCTGGCAACCCTGGTTGTAGGAGTGTTACTCTGGTTCCTTCAGTAATGCCTGGTGAAGAAATTTCCAATTGGCAAAAAACACAAAATAAAACGGAGACATTTTCTTTTAACAGCTGTGGTATTTATTTCAAAAGAGCATGTCGACTGCTCAGAGCAAGAGAGAGTGTGAGACTCTAAGAGTGAAAAAAACGTAAGTTGCAAATGTCACATCTTCCCCAAGCACCCAGGTGGGCCGAAGCTGCCTGCTGTGTATTGGGTCTCAGAAACCGGATGACTGGTCCAGACATGCAAAGATCTTGTATATTTATAATAAATATACACCCACGTTTTGTATGGAGCAGAAAATTTTCCAGTTTAAGGATACTGTTCTCATGGTTTGGAGACATCCTGTTTAGACTATCGTTTGACCCTGAAAACCATGAAGGTCAAGGCTCTGAGACTACAATGGCCCAGGTATTCTGCCTAACTTGGGAATTCACTGCCCCAAACTTTTTGTCTGGGTCATTGGCAAAATGAATAACAATTTTGCTTCACAAATCTGTGAGAAATTTGATTTTACACTTCATCCAAAAATATTCATTACCCGTGGTGTATATTCTTACAAATGGATCAACAATACCAGAAATGAGCAAAGACCACTACAAGATTTTCTTTGGTCCAAATTACATCCAATTAGTGTGGAAAGTTTTACTTGAAAAAATATTAAATGTTTAACATTGCTGTTAGTGTTCCTAATGAGGGTTTTGTCTGGGCCCCCTGAAAAAAATAACGTTTAAAATTGAAAATGGGAAGTTAATGTTGTTTCATTGATGTGAAGGGTCTACAACCAATGTGTCCTCCCGATAGTCACCCATGGAGCTGAAACATGGAACCTAACCAAAAGATTGGCTCGCAAACTAATAACTATGCAACATACACAAGAGAGGATCATGCTCGAGATCACAAGACAGCAGAGTATATTAGAGAAAAAACAGATATTATAAAATCCATTAGAAAAGGCAATGGGCAGGCCATGTTGCAAGACAAGACAATTAGACAGGTTCAGGAGATATTGGCACTGCAACACCCCTCGATAGACAATCTGGCGAATCTTGAGGGAGGTCTATGTCCAATGACAGACGTTAAAAGGCTGATGATGAGAAAAACAGATACTACACTTTGATCTTTAACTAAAGGC
>VCCN01002354.1:5975081-5992501 GCA_006491835.1 Architeuthis dux
AACAGTATTTAAACCAGTGTTGTGGGTAGCAGTGATTAAAAGCAAGCATTTCATTCATATCAGTAAAAAAAAATGTTTATAAATGAACAATTTCCGAAATCAACAGTAAATGAAATATTCTTCCTGGGCTGCCAAAATTTTAAGGAACCTTTGATCTAGAAGTTTCTACAGACTTCTCACTACGTGCATTATTCACAGCTTCTTCTTGCCAGTTACCAACTCCATATGTTGACTCCTTGCAGAAAAGGGCTGACCTGACTTCTTTGGGGGGTCCCCAAGTCCCAGCGACTGATGTCACACGGACATTGGGGCAAGCGAATCCTGTGCAAAGCTCTCAGGACGAATCCTGAGCATGCTGGCCAAAGATCACGTACAAGTGTGATCAACTTCACGGCAAGAAGGCTCCGATATCCTGCGCAACCTCACAGGACAAAACCTAAGCATGCGACAAAGGATCCCGGGACAAATCCTGGGCAGTGTTGATCTGCCTGAAGCCTGAAAGCTTTGAAGAACAGATACTACTTTGGTCTTAGCCAAAAGAACTGTCAAGGGAGTTAATTTTCATGTATCTATGGGAGGTAATCCTAAATTCTGCTTGAAATTAAATTACATTACATTATGGGTTAGGGTTTGGGCTATTCATTCCACTAAATTATTTTAAATTTTATTTGTCCCAATAAAGTAAATTACCAAGGGAAGTAATCTACAAGTTTCAATTATAATTTTCATTACCTCGCTTGACAGTTACTGATTAATAAGAATATGAGACACTAAAAGTAATGATTACTCAGTATTATTTGATTCCAGTTGGGTAGGTACTTTTTCAATCACATTTTCATCTCTTAGCCTTTGCTGATCACTGTAATTCGTTATAACTTTTACGGTTAAATTCTTAACTTTTACATCCATTTAAAAAAAAATTGAATGTCATTATCAAGGAAATATCTCCCTTAAACCATTTGGTGAATTTTTTTTTCTATTCAATTCACAGAATAGTTCCATTATTTTTTATTCTATTCATTGAAGGGTTCCACTGTCAATTACAATTAGTTACAAACGATCTATTAATTTAAGAGTTAAATTATTTGATACTAACCTTAGTTCCCAGAAAAAAGGTTTCATACAGAACAATCACCAGTTCTGATGAAAAAACAAGCCTGAAAGTCAGACCATAGATGCACTATTTAAACACGAGTTCAGTTAAATGCTAAAAAAAACCACTGCGATATGAGATATGTTAAAAAAACACTGCGATATGAGATATGTTAAAAAAATGCCTTAGCTTCTTCTTAAAAGATGAACCCCAACCTTACGTCAGTTTGATTTCGAGAATTGATTTTACAAAAAGAACAAACAAATATTCTTTTATTACGTCATTAAAAAGTTGCGTTCGATATGTTGATATGTAAACTTGTCAGTCAGTCAGTAACAACTATCGCTGCTTGAGAAGCGTAGCGTATCTAAAAGCAAACCAAATCTTTTATATTAGTTGTTTATGTAACCCATGATATCATAGGTGAGATTTATAAAACAAAACACCAACTCCCCCTTTAACATCATGTTTAGGTTTAAGAAAACTACAACTTTAACTGAAACAACTTTAAGTGAAACCGATTTTACCATAGACACAATAATATAAATAGGGGTTATGTAATTTATTATAGTGTAGGAATTTTGCAACTAACTTGTGTAAACAAAAGATCGGAAAGAAGAATAGGTTTAACAGTGTTATTTCCAGTTAGGCTTGATTGCATAATTGGTAAAGCAGACCAGGCTAAACAGTGCTTCCCTTTGGCTAGGGGATGTGGGTTCGAGTCACACCTGAGGCTTATTTTTTATTTTCCGATCAACGCTATTTGCTCACTGCTGTAGGGTAATCGGTTTGAGCAAAAGTTGCAATAAAAAGCAACAAATAAAATTTAAGTTGAAGGTAAAAAGTAGTCATAAAAATTGAAATAATCATGATTTATAATACTTCATCTAACAAAAATAAACAGAGAAATATAACTTATATCAAGTCAGAAAAATCACTTAATTCGCAATTCCACCTACAATATTTTATATCATCATATATTTATATCTTTTTTTTCTCAACGTTATAACAAAACAACATTGAATGAAACAACGTTAATAGGGAAGTTGGTATACCTCAAAACTTCCATTCATTCTAATGATTACATATAGTATACATAGTGACACAGCAAATTCAGGCAGTAAGGGAAAAAATGAAACGATGATCACGGTTGTATTTTAGTGCTATTTGCATTTGAACCTGGGCATACATGGGCAAGAATTTGGCTTTCTTATCACTGCCCACTTTATCAATACTCGTCCACTTCCCCCACTTAGCTTTAGTCATTTTCTACATGAACAAACTGAATACATATGGTGGTAAGTAAAAAGATTTGATGATTAAACACCAAAATTTTGCAATTTTTAAAGCCTGATTCAGCACTCAATCAGTATGTTGTGCATTGAAAATCAGTAAAAATAAAGCATTGTCCATGGTCAGGAATTAAGGCAAGCAATACTGACAGATAGAATAGAGCTATTAGAAACCAAAACTGTCAACATCAACATAGGTTTCTTCAGTTTTTAACTTGGTCTGGCTGGCTATGTATGTATCGCACATACAGGCCGCTCCAATGTAGCTAGAGGGCTGAAAATTTCAACATTTACTCCTAGAAAAAACTTTTCTTTTGTTTTTCAAAATTGCCCCCAAAAATAGGTTTTTAGTGGAGGGCTCAATTTTCAATGTAAGTTTATGCTAAATTGGTCACTTAGTTTGTGTCTGGCAGCATTTATGCTTGTTTTTTGAAAATTCAGACTCTTTTAGAGATCACAACCAACAAAAGCGAGAGAAGTAACTTATTCATTGATCACCCCCAACATGACATGCTACCAAAAGATGTTGGTCACATGACGGTTTCTATTGTGTGACTAACCAGACCTGTTACACTATTATTCTGAACACTTGTAGATTAAAGATGAACAAGCCTGGCTGCTGCAGGGTCAAACTCCACTCCAACTGAAGATGATTACTGCAACTTTTGTATATATAATAAAGAAAAAATTATAAAAATATAAATTTTAGTATAAATGTATTTATGAAATAAACCCTTGCATATCTGTAAGATAAATTTTGTAGATATGTAAGAACTGTCAATTTAGCTCAGTCAGTAAGAGAGCCGGCTACCAATCAGTTGGTTGTGATTTCAAATCACGGTAGAGGAATGTTAGTTTTTACTCCCCTAAATTTGATAAGGATTGTTCTTCTTGTTCTTGTTAAGGTAGAAAAACAAAGTTTGACAAAAAAGATTTTGCACTGTTAACGCTTTATAGGGTAAATGACGCGTCAGCCACATGCAAATACTGTAGCCACAAAGACAACATAATCTGCACCAATGTGGTCTGCAAACTTTGCAAAGTACACTTGTGCTTGAACAAAGAGAGAAACTGTTTTGAGGCATACCACATCCCATTAAATTAGCCTGTTTTTGGCCTGCACAATAAAATTTTCAAATCAACCCAGAGGTGTTATTCTTTTTGTCAATATTAATATCAATTTTTTGTATCTATTCATTGTATTGAATGTCATTCTTAAATTTTATGTTTTATTTAACTTTCTACTTTAATTTTTTTAATATTTTCCAGTTTTGGTCACTTTTTGGGCAAAGCACCATATATGATCACTTCATCAGAGCCCCCATGAACAAAAACATTTCAGAAAACTTGCAACTGAAAATATCTTGAAATTAGGTCTAGTTTAACATACAAAAAGTTTGTTTTGATATCTAAAATATTTTTAGGGGTGCCCTATAAAGGGTTAAGAAGAGAATCTAACCATTCTCTTTATTTCTTGATTATTTTCAATTAATATTCAAATGGTTCTTCTATTATATATATATTTCTGTTTATTTTTGTTAGATGAAGTATTATAAATCATGATTATTTAAATTTTTCTATAGTTTTGAAAAGGGTCATTAATATTCAAATGGTTCTTCAGATGATTGAACTACTTCTTGTTGTTTGTGTAGTAAACACGTTTCGGCCGATCCATTCCTCTGCCTTGTTCAGGTGTAAAATCCGAGTGTGATGGGGTAAACAGAAGTTTTATTTTTAAAGAGGATAACCCTTATAACGCAGAGCCCATGTGTTTCTTTGTCTTGTCAGGTTTGGGTCTGTTGAGAAGCGGAAGCCACATCAGGTTGAACTCCAGACTTGTCTGACTAATGCATTTAGTCAACATTTTGATGTGAGCTGCTTCTTTGATTTTTCTCTGCTTCTAACATTGTTCTCTGTCAATAATCTGGACTTCCTCCCAGAGAGGGGAATGGTTGCCTTTCTCTCTCCAGATGGGGTCTGCCATGGCTGATTTTTCTATCTCGCCCTTGATTATGGCTTTTTTATGTTCATCAAATCTGACCTCTAGGGAGTGGCCTGTTTCTCCGGTATAGATAATATCACATTTACAGGGGATGATGTAAACACAGTTGTTCACCAGTTTGGGGTCACGGGTAGGGCCAACCATAGCAGACCTCGGAGTGTATGTGTATGTTTGAAAATGGATCAGCCGAAGGAGTTCAATCGTCCGAAGAACCATTTGAGTTGTTTACTTTTTTCTGTTCCCTATGAACTGCTATGTTAAACGGGAATTAGGAAAAGAAATTTAAGCTTTAACCATGATTTCTGGGTAGTTTTTAAGTAGGGTTGCAAATACAGAAAATACCAGACAGACACATATTGCATTTATTTTATTTTTTTTATTAGATGAAGTATTGTAAACCATTATTATTCATTTTTAACTACCGTTTTCATTCACCTTAATTGTCTAAGTAATTGTCTATAAATTTTCTATCCAATAAAAATGTTAGACATTACTTTGTCAATTTCAGCAAATTTTTTCTTAAATTTATTACAGATTCTACTTGAATTTTAGACCCTAACCTCTCCTTGTCAATTCCTCTCGTCTTCTTAGGAAAGATTTTGCTGCTTTCTTGATTAATTTCCTGTGTTTATTGTCAACAATTCTTGCATCCCTTCATAAAATTTCTTCGTTTTTGATTAGCGATCCACTTGAACTGACACTGGAATCTGGGTTGTGGTAAAATAAAAAATTAAGCTGTGATAAAAACATTAAGATGAAGATAAATAGTAGTCAAAAATTAGTAATAATGGTACACATTGCATTTGTTTTGCAGGGAGATTCAAGGCAGGAATTACTATTGTTTTTTATGGAGGTTTTAAAATTGCATAGAAATGTTGCTTTGCTACAGTGAGTGGACTGAGGAGGTGAGAAAACCTCAAATAGAAGGTCAACAAGTCCGCATCAGGTTACGAGTAATTCCAAAAGCTGATGGGAGATTGAGGAGAAAATTCTGGCAAAATTTCAATAGTTTTAATTGAATAAAAAGCTATAAGTTTAGTGGTATCGTAAGGTACTGCTGGAGCACTCTGGGTTAGTGGTAATGATGCTTCAGCCCCAAAATTATACCTGACCGCAGAGTCATCGTTTGATGAAGGCTTTGTCGGCAGCACGGCTGTTGTTCTTTGAAGCAGCATGTGTATGAAATTTATATATATATTGACTAGATGGATGGATATCACACAGAGATGTAGAAAATTATATATATAATATACAAATAGTATTTATTATAAGTGCATCTTTTTGGGGTTTTATTATAAAAAGGGAAGGACGGTTTTTTCACAGAACAGGTTACATAATCAGATGCAAATTTTATGTCTCCTGAGAAAATTTAAAAAGTGTTTTGTCAAAAAGACGTTTGTTCTTGTCATATCAAAAAAACAAAAAACTCTATGTTGTGAATGTAGAAGCAACATTGTTCAGATACTTGTAAAATACACAGAAGACTCAGTTGTATTTGGTTATTAGAATACCAGACTGAGATATGAACAGATCTCATAGCATAAGAGTTAACATTACAATACACGTTGAGTGTATCTATCTGAAATACCTGGGACCAGAAGTATTTCGGATTTGGGATTTTTTTTTATTTTGGAATATTTGACTTACTGTGCTATAGATAAACATGAATGCTTTCTCTTTTTCTTATCACTGTTACTCATAGGGATATCTGATTCCTTTTTTGACATTTTCAACAATATCTTTGTACAGATTGGAGAATGAGCAAAAAATACAGTGATTAAAGCATGACGGACTCGCAGTGACAATAGTTGGTAACAAACCGGCGCCAATAGTTCATCAGAAACCCCTAATTGGCAAGTGAGTGTGGTAATGTTGTTGTGAATTTATTTTGATTGAATCAGTGAAGTCAGATGTAGAATTTTCCACTTGTGATGTCATGTTCACTTTTAAAAAGTTTGCGGTTTCGGATTTTGGGATACTCAACCTCTAAGACACAAAATGTTGGGAATATTTACTATTTAAATATTTTTCTCCACTCATGCATAAATTTCAATATGTCAGAAATGCTCTTATAGCAAATATATATAAAAGTGAAAATGATGCAAAAGTTCCCTTGGATTCTCTGAAATGGATGAGTAGAAATTCTTCAGGACGACCACAGAATTGTTTGGTGGACAGTGATAAGGATTATAAGCAAAGTCTGGTATGGCTGTGAAGATAAAATGCAGTGTTGCCGATTTAGCACATTTTGACCTAGATTCAGCGCGTTTCTTGTTTTGGCAGTGCAAATGGCGCTAAATTCGCACGTTTGCGCTTAAACATTTTGGCGTTTTGGGGCCATTTTTGTTTAATTTAGCACTTTTTGGCAGTCAAACTAGTGCAAAAATATTCTTTGAGTTGGCAACACTGATAAAATGTGTTGCAGGCTGTTGACAGTTAACTGTTGTGGTCATTAACAGTAGACTCTAAAGGTTCTTTTGTTATATAAAAAAAGAAAACTCATGCAAAAGTTTTGGTCATGGCTGGAAAAGGATGGTTCAGTGATATCCAATAATGATTCTCTGGTAGAATTCTTCAAGTTGAGCATTTTGATCCATTTTGGGAAAAAAAGGCAATCACAGCTGAGGAGGACGTATTCAAGAGTCAAATTTCACCTCTGCCAATGAAGTTGGGAGAGGTATATGTATTCACTCGTGTCCATCTGTGCACACGATATCTCCAAAAGTTCATAATGAAATTTTCTGGAAAGGTGGGCCATGGGCTATGGAAGAAGTAATTAAATTTTGGGTCGGATCCAGGAATTTGTTTTCAACCGAGAGACATTTTTATTATTCTGCAGGAAAATGCGTTAAAAAAACGGTCAATAAAAAAGCTAAATTTAAGTTTCAAGGGAAGTAACTCAATATGTGTAGATTGCTCTCCCTTGTTTTTTTAAACCTTTTTTATTTTCATTCAGTTTTTAGTTAGTGTACTGCATTGGCAGAAGTATGTGCTCTCTGAGTGCTTTCTAGTTTCATTTATGAATAATCAGCAGAAAAGTTTTTGTTCAGATTGACACCTTTTCTCTCAAAGAATTAGTTTTTTCTATACATACAGGAGAAAAATAAAGAAAAATCTAGAAAAATAACTATAAACTTTCTTAACATCAACAAATAAGATTTGTAATTTTTTTAACTTAGGACCTTTAGAGATTCAGATAAAAGAAATGATGAACATAAAAAAAAAATTAATTTACAATATGTTGTGACATTCTCTATTCTGCCAGTGTGATTGTATGGTTTGCCGACTATTGAGTGTGAGAATATTGAGTGGCGACAACTGAGCAGGTACAATTGAGCGTAAGACAATTGATGGATCTATATTATATCTTCTGTCATTTATGTTTTCAAACACAATGATAATGTTGAAAATAAAAAAAATGTAAAAAAATAGTGTTTTATTTATCTATACATTACGTATAAATTTATTTACTTTTAATATTAGTATGAATTAAAGGACTCAACAAAATAGTTTTGCTTTGCTTGCCTGTTGAGTTGTAACTGGTGTCGCTAATATGCATATCCACTTATCCCTTCCTCCTGATGCATATCAGTGACACCAATCCCAACGCAACAGGCCAGCAAACCAAAAATATTTCAGTGAAAGTGTCCTTTAATAAATATTTTCAATATTATCATTGTATGATTGAAAACACCAATGACAGAAGGTATAATATCAATTGCCTCCGCTTAATTGTACCCTCACTTAGTTGTCGCCGCTCAATAGTCTCATGTCACCTCACGGTTTGTACGTATGTAATGTCAATATTAAAGAAATGTTTGCAATAAGATAAATACCAAAATTTTTTTAAAATGTCCTAAGTTAAAAAAAAGAAAGAAAAATACTGTAATTTCCCACAACTTGGAAACTCATTATCAGCTACCGAAAAATAAGTGGCAAATGTTCACTGTAACTTGTTGGAATTGACTAAATAAGTTTTTTTAAAAATGCATTAAAATTCTTGTAATGTTCATTCCTTTAAAGAAAACTTGGGTTAAAAAAAGGTTTCCATTTTTTCTCTTAGAAATTTGAAGTTATTTTAGTGTAAGTAAAGGGAATACTTATAAACACAAGGACAATTTCAATGAGGATGAGGTTAAGGACTTGTCCCAAATCTAGTAGTTGTTCCTATGCTTAAACCCATTCATAACTTAAAGAGTCATGCCATTTTTTTGGTATCAAAGACTAACATTTCATTAGTAGCAATAGTTATTGCAATTAAAGCTCTTTGCAGAACTAAACCTCTTCTTTTAATTGATTCAATATCTTTGTCATTTTGATATGACATATTTTCATATAATACTTAATTTAATGACGTATATATTTTCATATAATACTTAATTTAATATGACATATATATTTTCATATAATACTTTGGGAAGTATGCAGTTTTTTCAGCAGTTAATACCATAAATTCGATCTTTTAAAGAAATCATTGCCAATGACATCTATTCAAATAATTTAGTTTTTGTTTGTTTTGGGGGAAAGTGGTTTGGAACATAGACGCCTTTTTGAATAAAAATAATTTTCGAAATTAATCTTATTTTATAAAATCTTCTAAGAATTGTTTTTTTTAAAAAAGTTTTAAATAAATAAAATCACCTAAAGTGTGACTTAATTGCTATCATTTTTTCTTCTTCTGTGAGTGTTTTAAAAAAAAATCAATTTCGTTAAATTATTCCATGCATCATGATGACATTAAACAAAAGGGCTTATCTTCTTTTTTGTTGGTGCTACTTTAATCTGATGGTCCGCTTTGGAATGTTACTTACGTCACAGAATAGCGCCAAAGGTGAGCAATTTTTGAATATATTTATTTTTCAAAACGATGTATGTTTTTCAAATCGATTTAAAAAAAATAAAAATTCAAACCAATGCGAAGAAAATTCATGTGCTCTCTTTTGGCGTTACTAGTACGCACGTTTCTATGACTAAGCAACATTCCAAAGCGGGCCATCAGATTAAAGTAGTACCTTTTTATAGCATTTATAAGATAAAATTGGATGAATTCGAATGATTGTCACTGGCATCGTTTTAACATGGAGGCCCGTGCTGCTACCAAAGTTTTAAAAGCTTCTTCACTTCCCGGTGCCTCGTTCTTGTCCGGGTGTAACAAAACCGCTAATCTCCGATAAGCCTTATTAATCTCTTCTTTGATAGCATTTGGGTGAACCCCGAGTTGTTCATAATCAAATTTGGCATTTTTCAACCGGTTAATGACATCGACCTGCTCTTTAGTAAATCCCAGCTGGGTCTGCATGGGAATTTTGGTGCCCCCGTTCTCCACGGTGGCCACAACATCGGACAGGAGGGTGTTGAACATTTCGAAGATCCCTTCGCCAGTCTGGGCCGAAGTCTCAAAGTAATGAAACCCGTGCGAGTTTGCCCAGAGCCGACCTTCCATTTCATCCACGCATCTTCGCTTGTCAAGCTTGTTTCCACACACACAGATAACTACATTGTCCATATCTGTCGAATTGTTAATTTCAGCTTTCATTTCATCCAGCCAACGGTCGAGGGCGTCGAAACTGGCCCTATTAGACAGATCAAACACCAGTAATCCACCCTGGGTATCGCGGTAGAATTCGTTGCGAACATCGAAGAACATGGGGTGTCCGGCCATGTCAAAGATGTTCAATCGAACATCCCGGTTTTTCACTTGCACCTTAGTCACTCCATAGTCAATACCAATGGTTACTAAATATTTGTGCACGAATCGTCTTTCACAATAACGTTTCACCATGCAACTCTTACCAACTTCAGCTTCTCCCATTGTTATTATCTTGATTCTTAATCTCGGCGGCCGTCTTATAGATTCGTTGGAATCCATGATTCGATGAACAAGTTGAACAACAAAATATTGTTTACAAACTCAACCGGGATTTTTATACTATTTTTTAAAAACTTTTCAAAATATTAACATATTATTATTCATGTCTACGGCATGTATCCACCTTTGGTTCATATAAAGCCGGTAATTCATTCAAAAAACCGGTATTTCGTGTCATCATCAAAATCATCTGTTCTTACTTTTCTCATTCACAGCAGAATTGAAGAAGAAGCATTTTTAGCAACAGTTGGAATCGGCCCGTCGCGACGAAGTAATCCGAAAAAGAAACGAGTGTGATTGAAAACAATATCTCAAACTTTAAAGATTATCAATCCAACTGAAATATAATAACATAATCGTGACTCGGTGAGAAAAAAACAGTGTTAATCCGTGTTTTAAAAATCTGGCGATGGTCCCAGACAAAATTACACAACGGGTCACTACGGTGACAAACGCTAAACAACTCTGAGTTACTTCCCTTGGTACAAAAGAACTCTTTACATTTCAACATCATAGGAAATAACAACGCGGAGGTAGAAATGCCTTAAGGGCAGATTTCTTTTCAAGTTTTTTTTTCAAATGTCATATTGGTAATTGGATTCTTTGTAACCGGGTGTCGAGACTTATCCGGTAAATAACTTTAACTCGTTAGGATAAATATATGTATGGGATGTCAGCTTTAAGCCAATCTATTATACCTTCTTTCCACAGCATGTTGCATGAAAGGTGCTTATAAAATCCACAATACCCACGTATATAAAATTATCCTCATAATTTAAGTAGTATAACTACTGCTTTCTGGTTGAAATATTTTTTTTAAAGCCATGATTTCGGAAAAGTACTACAGTATGCAATTTTAATTCACATTACTGTGTCCCTTATCTGTTAAATATAGAATGATATTTTTCATGACCTCTGGACAACAGGAGTCATATGTGCTATTTTTAGAAGCACTTCCTGCTTGACTAGACAATTGACCTTGGGGTCAACCTCAGCACCTCCAGTTTGCCATGCTTTTAGGCAATACTCACCAGTAAGAGTCAACTAACCTAGACATACTTATTTCGGTGTCTCCTAAATCAAGCATATCTAAAGATACTGAATCTTCTATGCTAACAACACTATATTCTATTTTTCCACCCTATCTCCTCAATTACTAACCAGTACTAAAAGTCACTAACTAATACTTAAGAAGAAACAGACAACTGAAGAACTTGACTGATCACCTTATATTTCTACAAAGAAAAAAGATAGGTTCTTTTTCATATACATTGTTTGACTTTGTAACTTCCTTCGAAGCCCAAGTCATCACAAGTACCACACTATGCAATTTTAATTCACATTAGTCTGTCACTTTTCTGTTAAATATACAATGATATTTAAATAATTAAATGAATTCATACAAATGCCTCCAACAAAGCCTTCATCAGATGATGACGCTGGTGTCAGGGCTGAAACAGCATCACAACTAACCCATGGTGCACCAACAAAACTCTCGATATTACCAGGCTCTGTTGGTTTTCTGTCACAGTGTGGTAGTGCCAGATCCATGCAGATGCAGCTTCTCTCAGATTTTGGAGCCTCTTTATATATTTCCTCTTTTATAATAATGCAATATGTAATGCAAGTATAAATATTTACTTATTTATTTACAGAGCAAATTAGAAACTGTCAACCAAAACTGTCAAAATAGGTTTCTTCAGTTTTCAAGTTGGTCCAGCTGGCTGGCTATGTATGTATCATGCGTACAGGTCACACCAATGGATCTAGGGGGCTGGAAATTTCAACATTTACTCCTTATTATGTGTAGAAAAATTTTGTTTTGTTTTTTTAACATAACCCCCCTAAATAGGTTTTTAGTGGGGGATTCAATTTACAATGTAAGTTTATGCTAAATTGATCTCTAGTTTGTGTCACTCTTGTTTTATTGACAATGCAGACTTTTTTTGAAAATCTAAAAAAAGGTGAGAGAAGTAACTTAATTATTTATCACCCCTTTTTTAATTGATCACCCCAACACGACATGCTGCCAAAAGATGGTAACATGGCGGTTTCTATTGAGTGACTAAGCAGTTTCACTTTTTTAAAACATATTATCAAAACATAGTCATAGAATTAATGTATGTATAAAATAAGTTGCAATAGCAGAAATGTTAAGATTAATTTAATCTTAACATTTCAGCTATTGCAAACCCTTTATAAAATAGAACTGTAATTTTAGGGTTCTCAAGTGGGAAAATATCAGTCAATATAAACCATAAGTGGAATTCATAAGCTAAAACATGTGTGAATCAAGCAGTTTAGGTTAATTTGCTTGTGAGAAACCCTCAACCAAAACTGTCAACATAGATTTCTTCGGTTTTCAAGTTGGTCTGGCTGGCTATGTATGTATGCATTGTGCTTACAGGCCACACCAGTGGAGCTATATGGCTGAAAATTTCAACATCTATTCCTTATGTCTAGAAAAAAACGTTTTGTTTTTTAAATTACCCCATAATAGGTTTTTAGTTGGAGGTTCAATTTACAATGTAAGTTTATGCTAAATTGATCCCCAGTTTGTGTTGCACATGTTTTTTGACTTTTTTAGTGATCACTGCCCAACAAAAGTAGAAAAGTAACTTATTCATTGATCACCCTTTTTTCCAATTTTTTAATTGATCACCCCTAACATGCTGCCAAAAGATGTAGGTCACATGACGGTTTCTATTGAGTGACTAACCAGACCTGTATTAATTAACTTCAGATGTTTTTATTTGGTTTTATTCACAACTGGCTTGTCCTAGTTCTCATATTTGATTAATTTCTTTTCTACATTAAGAAGCAAGAGAGTATAAACATATTTTTGAAGCTATACTTTTTATAGGCCTGTTCTTTTTTCATAACTAATGGTGACTTATTTTGGGGCATAAAACTCTGTTCTACTTTGATAAGAGATTTTAGTCTAAAAATAAAAGATGTATATCAGTGATTACATAGCCACTCAGCCTAGAAGCTAAGTGTCTTTATTTTTTTAAGCATACAATCTTAGATGCAAACATCTAAACTAAAACTTTAAAATTGTAAAGTAAAATGCACACATTATTTGCAACGAAGCACATGTAATGTTGTCTTGTGTTTAGTGCCTTTGTTCGCTTTGTTGTCTTTTCTGTTTTAGTTGTGTGTAGTTCAAACGGGTTTGGTTCGTAACCGTATTTAGCATGTTAAGAAAAAAAGATGGAACAAGAGACACATGTTGACGGAGCTGTTTGCCTGTGAAGAACTGAGCTTTCCCCATTCCCACATCCGGTCTGTGTTTCTGGGACCGGAAACGGAATGGGGGCTGCTGGGAGCTTGCTTCGGCATGTTTATTGATTTAGCATATACATACATACATAAACATTACAGCACATTTTATATTTGTTTTATAAAAATAATCCTCTCTCTAAATATTACGACAATATTTCATTCAGCAATTCCAAGTAACTTAACTAATTTTGCTTATTTTAAATTTACTGGAAATTATACATATGATGTCTGTCCGGAAAGTAAACAGCCATTTTGAATATCTCGAGAACTGATTGTGCTGCCTTGATATAACTTGCCAATCAATCAGAGGGGACCTTACTGCGTATGCGTGTATAGACACTCTCCCATGGAGTTGCTCTGTTGGCAGTGAGAGGCCATTGAGTGAGCTTGTGTACTGTGTGACTGTCGCATTCCCAATGACCGAGCCTGTCCTTTCTTTCCTTTCCATATTGTGCAGGGTTTTTTGCAAAACATTGCATCACCCACGTCTGTCAGCCCCTCCATACAGTCTAGATTTGCTTCCCTCCAACTTCTGGCTTTTCTCTGTTGAAAGGGAGGAGATTTCAGACCATGGACGAGATTAAGGAGAAGCGATGGGGTAGCTGATGGTAATCTTGAAAGAGGACTTTGCAGATTGTTTTGAAAAGTGGAAGAGATGCTGGGATAAGTGTGTGAAATCCCAAGGGGAGTACTTTGAAGAAAACTTGCCATTTCACTAGGTAGGCTATTTTTTTGTTAATATCAAATAGTGGGTACTTTCCAGACAGACCCTGTATAATAGCCCTATTGTAAGTAATACTTGCATTATTTTCTGACTACTGACAATCCCTTTTTATTTCGGTTTACACACTAATGGGCTGAAAATTTACATATTTACTCCTTATTATTATCTAGAAAATTCCCCCCTAAAAAGATTTTCAATGGAGGGTTCAGTTTTCAGTGTAAGTTTATGCTAAATTGGCCCCTTAGTTTGTGTCCGGCAGTGTTCACGCTTGTTTTTTTTTTAAATTCTGACTTTTTTTAGTGATAACTTCCCAACAAAAGGTGAGAGAAGTAGCTTATTCATTGATCAACACTTTTTCCAATTTTTAAATTTATCATCCCCAACATGGCATGCTGCCAAAAGACGTTGGTGCATGACAGTTTCTATTGAGTGACTAACCAGACCTGTATTTGTACCTTTTTTAAAAAGCATAATATGCCGAAAATGTTGTTTATCAGTGTTAGAATCAATAAACAACGATACGCCAATTATGACAATTTTAAAAAAATGCACAATGATATGACAGCTGTCACAATACTATCAAAAGTGATCTTTTTGAATGAAGTTAGTTAAATACTCCTAATGGCATCTAATGATAAAAACAGAACAGAACAACATTTGGAATACTTTTCTGTAATAAAGTCATTAGCAATACATTATACATATAATAGCTCTATTCTGTCAGTGATGCTTGCATTAAATCCTGACCACTGACAATCCTCTTTTTTTTCAGATTTGTAATACACAACATATGATTGAGCGCTGAAACTTGCTCGGACAAATATTAGGTAAAAACTTTTAAAATTCAATGGTTAATCATCAATTCTTTTGGTAAAGTTAATGGGAAGTGAAAAGAAAAGCCAGACCCTTGCCATGTATACTGGGTTCAAATGCGGTCAGCACTAAAATACAACAACCATAATTGTTGTTTCTTTTTTTCCTGTTAGTGGCTGAATTTGCCGTGTCACATATACAAGGGATGTCCACAAACAAACCGAACTGATAAAACAGTGCACCAATACAACGTTTTAGCATGCCCGTTACTCAGGGCCAGATTAACCTATACCAAGGCCCCTAGGCTATTAGCAATATGGGGCTCCCCCATCTTGAACCATCCTTCTCCCCGTTTTATGTATAATTTTAAGTAAGTAATGCGATCTGTCAATCGTGTGAATAAAGTGGATTGTTATGTATTAATGTATTCATTCCATATTAGTTAGGACATTTTTATTAAGTTTGAAGATATTATTAACAATATCTTAACAATTATAGTGAGGAAATGTATAGTCAGGGAATGTTCTTATTTTGACTATTTTATTGTTTAATTCATTTTCCCTGTAGTAATAGTGATAAGTTTCTAAATTACTATTTATTTTGGGGCCCCTTCAATGTCTTGGGCCCTACGCCGTAGCGTAGTTTGTGTATAGGCTAATCTGGCTATGGTCCCATCAAAAATAAAATTAAGAAAAATATGAATATCCCAGAATTTTTCTGGGCCCCTGTTAGCTACGGTCCTAGGCTTAAGCCTACTCAGCCTTATAGTATAATCCAGCCCTGCTATTACTGATATGTTGTATAGCAGTGACTTTTACCTTTCTTATAAAACAAACTGCATCATGCAACATTGGTTAGTAGTTGAGCTACACGTGCTAGAATGAATGTATGTGTGTAGTGTGTGTGGCATTTTTTCTTTCCAAGTCAACGGATCACAATCTCATTGAGAAACTGCATTCTGTGATCCATGGAAATTGTCACCTGGCTGTCCGTAGAGTTTTCTCAGAGGTAATAATCTGTAAAAGTCGGGCAACGATTTCTCAATTCACACTACACACACGTTCATTCTAGCATGTGTAACTCAAATACTAACCCATGTGGCATGATGCAGTTTGTTTCATACGAAAGGTTAAAGTCACTGTTATACAACATAACAGTAGCAAGCACGCTAAAACGTCTCATTAGTATGCTGTTTTATCAGTTCGGTTTCTTTATGGACAGCCCTCATATGTAATCCTGATAGTGAATGAAAGTTTAAACGTATTTATCTAGTAAATGCTACTCATGATACCACAGGTTACATAAACAACTAGTTTTATGGCTTGTTGAACGAAAATATCACTAGGTTACTATTACCATACGGTACCGCAATCAAATTCCATAATGTTCTGGTAGATTGAGTTTTGTACTGTTGAACATTTTCTCTGTCTCTTCCTGTACTAAAGATCATAAAGATGTTGTGTTATAATTTCTAGATTGCATAAACAACAAACAAATGAGTGTGTGTGTAGAGTGTTTGGCATTTACTGCATCTGTCAATTCTTTTGGTAAAGTCGGTGGGAAGTCCTAATGGCTGGGATAAATTGCTGTAAAAAATATAATAAACAGGTCTGGTTAGTCACTCAATAGAAACCATCAAGTGACCAACATCTTTTGGCAGCATGTGGTGTTGGGGATGATCAATTAAAAATTGGAAAAAGGATTGATCAATGAATAAGTTACTTCTCTCACCTTTTGTTGGGCAGTGATCATTAAAAAAGTATGAATATTTTTTTAAAAAAGCATGACACAAACTGAGGGATCAACTTACATTGCAAATAGAAAACCTATTTAGATGGTAAATTTAAAAAAACAAAAAAAACTTTTTTTCTGGACATAATAAGGAGTGATACATATGTAGCCAGCCAGCCAGTCGGACCAGCTTAAAAACTGAAGAAACCTATGTTTACAGTTTTGGCGACAATTTCTAATAAAATAGATAGATAGATGGATGGAAATCAGATTTTGTTTAATTTAATTTGTTTTTAAAAAGTGATATTTGTGACTTTTAGAGTTTTTTTTTCGACCTTGGAAAATTTTGTACACATGTACAAAAATACTGCTTAAAATAAACAAAGTCATTTGAAATTTTAACAAAATAATGAAGTAGCAAAAAACTTACTGAAATACACATCCATTCACAAATGAATTCAGCAAAATAATGGACTTATATGTAGCTGTTAAAATTTTTGAATTCTAAACAACTGAATTTTTAAAATTAAATTTGATTTTTAAATTACTTTGAAATTAAAGAAAGAAGAATTTATAAAAATAGACGTACATTGGTATGTATACATTAATTT
>VCCN01002354.1:6024366-6038159 GCA_006491835.1 Architeuthis dux
GATGTAATATATACACATATATTATAGTAGTCCAAAAGGTTAGGGAAACACTGTTCTAAACAATTCAAGAATATTCTATTATGCAAATTAAAATTTATAAGCAACTCTTTCAGACATGAAATTTATTAGATCTGCTATCTTCTATTGTGGGATATCTGACCAGGCTGCATTGAAAACATGAAGTAAATCTTCTTATTTCTGATCCATGCTGCTTACTAACGATTCTGGAGTGACAATCTGGGAGTTGCAATAAAAAGCAACTGAAATTGGGACGAAAGAAATACTAGTCAAAAATTTATAATAATCTCTGGTCAAAATAAACAAAACCATCCTCATATATAAGTCACAAAAATATTCATAAATCTTATTAATATTTATGAAATTTAATAATTCTGCCTATTTGTATCTGAAAGCAGAAACTGCCTTCATGAATCAGATATGTAAATATCATAATAAAAAAAAAATGTTGTTTTTATTATTCTTTGTTTTCATTCATGGTCATTTCCTCTTAAATTTCAGTTTATTTTACTAAAATAAATGATCGGCCATGAATATAGTTCATTTTATACACTGCTGGGGTAACTAAGTGTGGGTTTTGATGTAGTACAGATAAGGCATTGCTCTACAAATTAAGGTAACTAAGTATAAGCTGAAAAAAACCACATTAAATTATAATAAGACCTCGAACAGTGCGGTTTTGAACAGTACAGACAAATTTTGGAATGAATTAACCACACTAATCAATGTATGCCTGTACTACTATACTGACCTAAACTTTTATGAATGACTGGGTGTTTAAGGTTAGTGATTTTAGCCAATTACCACCTTTAATTGGGGTTATTATTTTAACAAAGTAATTAATGGGAGTGTGGTATCTATGTGATACATATACAACACAGAAATATGATGGTATCTGAAACTGAAGTTGTAGCCACTGCACCAAGATCAAAATGAAATAAAAGTAATATTACCATACTGCAGGGCTATTTGGCATCGTGGGGGGCTATTTTTTATTAATTAAAATTTGTTACAAATTTTTCAATGAAATCAAAAACAAAAAATGACCCTATCTTCACAACCACCTTGGTTATATTTTGAGTGCTAGTTATTACATTTACTTGCAATTACTATACAAAGAAAAGAAATTGTGAAAGAAAAAAATAAGAAAAAAAGGTTTTTTTCTTCGTTTTTAACAAATTTTAATTAATAAAAAATGGTGCCAAATAGCCCCCCACGATGCCAAATAGCCTTGCAGTACAGTATTACTATCATAATGTCAAATATATTTGTCATATTATAGCTGTATAGCAAATGAAAAAAATCAATTACTTTGCAAGTAAAAATATATGTTCAAATGGTTCTTTGGTCTGAAGAACCATTTGAATATTAATATGTATTTTCTTAATTCAGGGCCCGTTCATAACATATGTAACAAGTCCTGCACTAGCTTAATCCGTGCCTGATTTTATAACATTAATAAAGTTTTTTCTAAGAAATGAAGAGTAAAAAAAACTTGCTTAAGAGCTCTGGCCTTCTGGTTGAAATCAGCAGGTTTTCAGAAGACAATTCACCAAAAGAGAGGAGACATTTTGCAATTTGTTGTCCAAGCTTTCCGCAGCCAATTAAGCTGATACGTAGACATGGCTCGTCATCTTTCTTTGAACTGGTTGGCCTTCGTGACAAAGATTCTTCAAATTTTAAAAGTTTCCTGAAATTTCCAAAAGTTAATCATTTTTGGATCAGATTGACTATGATACCAAAAAAAAAGAAAGAAAAATGTGAAATTCAACAAAAAGGATCTTACATTAAAAGTCAATGTCACTTTTTTTGTTTGTTGGTTTCTGTCACACTAAAGCAAAGAGAAAGAGAGGAAGGGGGTAAAACTAAGTTTGTGTCTGTGTGTTCTAAAGCACACCATGTGTTTGCTTGTATGTCACTACTACTATTACTACTACTGCTGCTGAAAATAAATATAGACATCACTGATTTTTCATGAATAAAACTAATGTTTTTCTCATATTAAAAAAGAAATTTGTTTTTTATCCAAATCTGTTGCCTTATTGTTTTAAAAATATGAAGAGTTGTAGAAAATCAACAGAAAAATAAATTCCGTTCGAAGTAAGCATTTTTTTTTGGTTGCAATAAGTACATAATAGAATATAGATTTGTTTAAAAATCCATGAAAATAATTGTGCTTCATCAGTGTGGCCAAATACCAATGCTGACTTGGTCCAACATATACATAGTAAGTCAATAAGGATGAAAAAAAGCATTTTTTAATACAAATATTTAATTTTCAACATAATCTCATTCCTTGTCTATACACTTGACCCAATCCTTCTCCATTAATCAGATAGAGAGAACATTATACAGTGAAAATTCCAGATGAAAATTCAGCTTATAACTGTGTCAGGCTACAGACTTATTGATCCAGCCTCATACCTACTGATGTTTTGTGTACCTTCATCTACATCACTTTAGCAAATATCAGGTTTGTCTAAATCCCTTTGGTCTAAAATCACCTTTGTCCAAACAATATCTCCAAAAGTTCTCAATGAATTGAGAAGAATTGATGAAATTTTGGAGTGGATCCAGGGATATTTTTTTCGATAGAAAGGAAAATAATTCCAGGATCTGTCCCAAAATTTAATAAAAAATATATCTCTCAATCGAAAAAAATCCCTGGATCCACCCCAAAATTTCAGGATTTGAATGCTGATAAGACAATGCAGGCATCCTGGAAGATTGATGCAAAACAATTTTTCTATACCTTTGGTCTTGTGCTGTACTAGCTAAGCTTAGTAAGCATATATTATAAGAGCCGTATCTGTCACATTTATACCTGTAGCAGCCATCAGCACCTCTCCCTCCCTACCCTCTTATTAAACCACCTAACATCTCTTTTCTCCCCTTTCACCCTCTTTTTAAACTACTTAACCTTCTTTTCTCCCCTCTCTCTACTGCCCTCTTATTAAACAACCTAACTTTCTTTTCTTCCCTTCCTACTGTGTCTGTCACACTTATAGTATCAGTAGCAGCCATCAGCCAAACCTGTTGTTGTAGACTTATGATAACTGTCAGTGAAGCGACAGGTCATGGACTAGTACTAAATAAATCAAACATCAGAGACGTATCTGGAGACTTGGAGGCCTGGGGGTGGTAAAAGTTTGTTACTTGTTTGTAAACTGACTTTTTATGATGAAGTAAAACATATCAAAGGGAGGTAACCAATAACGCTGACATGTGGCTGCTGCTGCTACTAACGTATTATGGAACAAATGAAAGCAGAAAACGTGACCATTTAAAACTGTATTTTATTAAATTTAATTATAAAGGATATAATTTAATTTTAGGGTTAGGGTTGGGGCTGCAAGTAACAACATGAAAAGATTAAACATTTTTTTCCCTAATTATAAAATTAAAAAGAATATACACTAGCAACATCATGTACAGCGTCTCTACTGGTTACCTCCCTTTGGAACCGTCAGTCAGTTTACGAACCACCAGTAACAAACCTTTACCCCCGAGGGCTTAGCTGCTTGAGAGCCCCCCACACACACACACACATTTAGTGAGATTTGTCAGTAGAAATAGAAATGCAATGGGTGAATGGTAATTATTTGGAATAGGTTCGCTAAAACAATATCAGACACAATTAGCCGCTGCTGCTGCTGTTACGGAACAAATGAAAGCAGATAACTCTGAACACTTAAAATTGTATTTTATTAAATTTAACTACAAGGGATTTAGGGTTAGTGTTAGTATTAGGGTTGGGGTTGCTTTCATTTGTTCCGTAATAGTTTAACAGCAGCAGTATCTAATCATGTCTGATATTGTTTTGGTTAACCTATTCAAAATAAAACAATTACCTAGGTGAACTATTGTTTATAAAGCTTTTGGGGGCCCCACTCCATTGGGGGCCGGGGGCGTTTTCAAATACCCCACGGTCCCCTTCAGCAAACACCCTCAGAGATAACTGCCTGTTGTAACTTACTTGGTTGTGTTGAGGACGTGCACAAAGTAGACAGCATAAACACAGACAGACGCATGTAAAAGATGGCAGCGCGATCGGAAATCCTGTATCTGGTCCAAATACGTGTCCCTGAAAATCGTTTCAAAAGACAAACTATCGAGTCCTGAGGTTATATCATTTGGAATTACAATCAGCGATTTGTTGTTACCCGAATTCAGTCTCTGCGCCATATTGTCACCATAGCAACGCTGAAGTACGTGAAGTTTATTTACAAGACACAATTTTGAAGTTCCGGTTAGAATTGAACTAACTTGGCACTTGCTAATGCTTGCTTGATTTCTTCACTTCAACCAATGCCGAATTTATTCATTTATTAGTCAACAATCTATATCTCTAGTACATGTAACCAGTGGTGTGCAAAGTCTACAATATATTTAAAAAGAATCCTGGAATAAAAGTCACAGGAAGAAAAGTCACGGAAGAAAAGTCACAATGTAGCGTTACCCTGAGCTACCTAAAAAACGTAAAAAAACTTTGATTTTCTGGGTAGGAAAAAAATTTGTTTAATAAAATAAGTAATATTTTAATTCAATTCATACTAATTAAATGTTATAGTGTCACTTTATTTTAGGCCTATGTAAGGTGGTATTTAATTGTCCATGTCATTGTCATCAATAATCAATTATTTTTGCCCCCGGGCGCTGAGAACCCTTGCTACGCCACTATATGTAGTAATATAATATCTCGGGGGTTATCCTTGCTTAATTGGGGTTTTCAAAACGGTTAGCTATAAAAATGGCTACTTCCGTTTAACTTTTAGTGTTACTGGTGCGAGGGTTATGAGTTTTTTTTTAATTACAAAAGATCTAATTATAAGAAGCAAGGAAAAACAAACAAACAATCGTTGCATAACGAAAAAACAATTTTATTTTCCGTCAAAGAAGAAACAATGTAATTTATTTTAATTATATAATTTATTTTAAAGAAAGAGTTCCATTTTATCATAATGGGGAAAAAATAAGAATAGAAAATATATGGATACGCCTCAAAAAACGACAGCGTACCGAAAAAAAATCTATTTTAAGTCAAAGAAGAAACAATGTAATTTAATTTATTTTAATCATGTAACGAAAAACAAAAGACGTTCTTATGGTTCTAAACAACATATTGATCGGCTATTAAGGTTAAACTCATCTAGGTAAGAAGTTAAACGGAAGTCGCCATATTGCTAAAGCTAGCCATTTTATAGCTAACGTTTCAAAAACCCAGTTAAGCAAGGATAACCTTTTAAATTTTTACGACTACTTTTTACCTTTATCTTAATGTTATTAGTTGCTTTTTATTGCAACATTTGCACAGGCCGATACCAGTGAGTAAATAGCGTTGATCGGAAAATAAAGAATAAGCCTCGGGTTTGATTCGAACCCACATCCCAGCAGTAGTAGTAGTATTACGACTACTACTAATAATTTATAATACTTCATCTAATAAAAAGAAAACGGAAAAATATATTACATAGTGTAACTACCAGAATGTAAACAAAACATATGGCTACGATCGGAATGAAGGATGGGTTTACTTTAAGGGTGCCATTTGTAGTCTTAGTGGCTTAATTGGTAAAGCAGGCCGGGATAAATGGGGTTTCCCCTGGCTACAGGGATGTTGGTTCGAATCCCACCTGAGGCTTATTCTTTATTTTTCGATCAACGCAATTTACTCACTGTCGGAGGGTAATCGCCCTGAGCAAAAGTTGCGATGAAAAGCAACTAATAAAATTAAGATGAAGGTAAAAAGTAATCATAAAAATTGAAAATAATAAATCCGGTTATGTTACATTACATGGAGATATATTGATCCATGAATGACTTTACGTTACATTCTATTTATCTTCAGTATAGGTCATTTGGTACCTGATTGGGATAATTAGACCCATAACCAAATGTTGTTAGTCTTCAATATGAGAAGCATTAGCTGTACTGCAAATCCTTCGCTAGCCTAATTTTGAAAATATTCATCGATTCCTAACTAAGGCTGTTCCAAGCTGGTGTGACTCTGGCTGCAAAGAATGAATTCCTTGCTCCTCGTTGGCGTTGCACCTGTAATTTCCATTTATGTTCCTTGGTTCGTGTGCTTGGTGTTTTTTTTTTTAACATACTATTTCCACATATCCGAAATTTTCTGGATGATTTCATAAGTCTGAATGAGGTCAGCTCGCCGACGTCGGTACTCAAGTGGGAAGTTTCAGACTCTCTAATCTTTCCGAGTAGGGAAGGTGTTTGATTTCTTATACCAGCCTGGTGGCTCTTTTCTGTACTTGTCCCAGAGCAGTGGTTCCCAAACTTTTCGAGCCATTCCCCACTTTTGTCATTTTCCTTCCATTTCAAGTTGCAACAAATTTCAAATAATTATTTTATTTTGCGTATAATCAGACAGCTTCACAATAAGAATTAGTTTAATTGTACAGGTATTTGTTACTCAAAGGAAGCAAAAGAAAATCATTGGGAACGCATCATTTGATAGACTTTTATTTTTACCTAGCCTTACACACCCGCCCGGACGATCTAAATTCCTCCCTTGAACTACCTAAATAGCCTTATCCCACCCCCCACCCCAACCTCGGTTGGGAACCACTATTCAAGAGCACCCCTATCCCTTTAACTTTGGAGACCATATCACTGAATTGTACTCTAAGTGGGGTCGGAGGAGACTCCTGTAGAGATGTAGAAAGGATTACCGGTCTTAAAGCCTTAAATGTGTGCTATCAATCAATCAATCAATCTATCAGTGTTAAATTCGACCCTGCTTGAAGAAATCAAGCAAGATGATAACGAATGCGAAAGTTAGTTTAATTCTAACCGGAACAAAATTAGTTTGGCTAGTAAATAAACTTTACGTATTTCGGTTATTTTTTAAAGGAGAAATTAACTTTCACCGCTACCCACAACACTGGTTTAAATACTGTTGCTGGGTTTAGGTTATGCATGTGTTCTGACATTTATATGTATCTATGTATCCGGACTTCGCACAAACCCTAACCGTTCATAGTAGAAACTTGAAATTTCCACATACACTCCCCTCAATGAGTAGGGAAAATGTTTGTTTTTTTAACCCCCTCCTCGATAGGTTTTTAGTTAGGGGTTCAATTTACACTGTAAGTTTATGCCAAATTGATCCCTTAGTTTAGTTTGTGTCCAGTAGCATTCTCACTTGTATTTTGAAAATTTGGAATATTTAGTGATCACTGCCCACCACCACTGTTTAATTTACAAGGTAAAAAGAAGCATATATAGGTGGCGGTGATTCATAATTTCCCTTGGAATGCTAGTCATTTATGTATTTACTTCTGTTTTTCTTTTAATTTATGCGCCATTTTAACATCGAGTATGTACGGGTGTGAAATTTTCACTTACATAAAATTACTTGAAAAAAATTTTTTTTTTTTCTAAATTTTTAGTCATTTGGTAAAAAAGAATCTTAACCCATTTTATTTGCCTTAAAAAAAATTCTTTTAAAAATTAGCTATAAAAAGTCAAAAATAAGATTTATAAAACACTGGCTAGTGGCTTTTGTTGTATAATTTTTATTTTGTAAGCCTCGTGTAAAAAAAAGTTATAACAGAACTTGCAAACATACTCAATACCGGCTGATTACAAAGGAATCGGTTCTGAAATAGAAATGTGAAAGATTTGAAATGTTCCACCAGGGTTGCCAGATAGTTGGAAACGTTTCTGGCCAAAAATGCGCAAAAAAAGGGCCAAACCCCCAAATTATTTAAAAGCAATTATTTATTTTTATTAAATGAAGTATTGTAAATCATCATTGTTAATTGTTTAAAAAAACAATGTTAATACTATTATTTACCTTCATCATAATTTTGACGGCCTTAAAATTCCGATCAACTGAAGGTAAATAACGAAAATCAATCCTAATGATTGTTTATAAAATATTGCAATACTGCAGTGAACGCCAAAAATAAGGATTTATTATAAAATACTACAGCAACAAAGCCAAAATGGCCAAAGATTTAAATATGGCCAAAATACTTTTCAAAAATACCTGATTTGGCCATAAAATGGCCAAAACGGCAACCCTGGTTCCCACTTACTTATTGAATTGAAACAAACAAACAAATAACCGCTAATTTTAGGATGCTATTCCATGTTAACAACAGATGATCCGTATTTATTTAATGTAATATCGGCAACGTAGAGTTTTAACTATTAAAAACAGCAACTCAAGGATCTCCCATATAGATTATCCATATTTCTTTCAGAAATATTTAAACACACGAAGCCATGTGCATATCTGCCACCAGGAGCTTTCTTCCGGCTTTTCACATGCGTTATTTGCAGGTTATTCTGCTGTTTCTAAACTTATTAGCTCCTTTTTCTGAGTTTATAAACTTATAATTTCCTATATAAATGTTACTTCAATGTTTTTTATTTCTTTGTATCGCATGAAGTTGAATTTTTAGATATTTTTTCTTGATGTTTGATATTTTTATTTGGAGCACTTTATCGCGGAAGGACATGTATTCAGTGTGTGCTAAGTCGCGTCGTTGTATAAAAATAACCCACCCGTAACAGATTACCTCTTCTTTCTAGTCGTTTCAGGGAAACAAGGAAAACTGACTTCTTGGGTTGTAGGCTTCGCAATATACAACAGAAATTGGGTTAGTCGAATAAGTTCAAGTTAAACAAAAAAAATATATAAAAAATACAAAAAAATCGGAAAATTTTGAAAACTCAACCCCCAAAAAAAGAGCCCTCCACCAAATACATTATTTTTTAGTTTGGAAACAGCACCTTGAACTCAAATCGTCCCAAGTTGAAATTTGATAAGCAAACGAACGAATTGAAGAGTCTACGAAATCAAAAATAGTTACAGAACGAATAATATCAACTCACAATTTCTCAACTGCGACAAAAATATCACATACGTCGATTGTGAACAACAGTTATTGTTATTATTATTTAATTTACAAAACAAACCCAAAACGCTTTCAATAAGAACTGTGATAAATCTTTACATCTGTGATCGTTCGAACAACAAAAAGCTGAAAGAAAACGACATAACAATTTATTTATTCACATTAATTTATTTAAAGTGCGATACCATTGGCCTTTTTTATAAACAACAATAATCAAGGAGAAACACGACAAGTAATAGAGTACTTAACGACATTTATCTGTTTTGGGAACTTATTCAGTCCATCTCCGACAAAACGAGACTTAGAAGAAACCTCTCCGAGTTATTTCTTCTATTGTATATTTCAGCACATCTCCAAGATCTTCCCAAAACTTTTGCAGTTTAGTAACAATATAAGTATATTGTTTATATATACTTACAACATAAAAGCCCTGTGTAAAAGAGTTAAGAGACCTTTCTTACACTGCTGTTACCGTATTTATTTAAATTAATACATTTTACACCATTTCTTTTGGTTTTATTCTCCTGTGATATATTATTTATTGAAGAAAAGTTGATAACAAAATCTAAACCTTTTTTTTTACCTAAAAGATACAAACCTTCTTTCAATGGATACGACTTGTTAATAGAAAATAAACTATTTAATTTTTACCTGCATTAAGGAAAGTGGTATTTTTTAGACTGCACTTTCAAAACAAAACAAAAATTCTTAAACCTTTTATGTTAAATAATTTAAAAGTTGAGTGACTATGAATCCAGCCACAACAACTCTCCCCATGGCTTCGTTGTACGTCGGAGACCTCCATCCTGATGTGACCGAAGCAATGCTTTTTGAGAAATTCTCTTCCACGGGTCCCGTCACCTCCATCCGAGTTTGCCGTGACATGATCTCTCGAAGATCACTCGGTTATGCTTATGTCAACTTTCAACAACCGTCTGATGGTAAGTATAATCTCAAACATTATATCTAAAAAATAAAAAAAACATGGGCGTCCAGAGCCACTTTTCAAGGGGGTTGCAAAAGCATGTATTTCCAGGGGGTAGGCAAAAAGCATATATTCAGAATAGCGGGAACCCTGTTATGATAGGTATTTCATCTTTTTGAGTAGATAACTTATATTACTGTTTTATTGTAAATGAGTTGTAGTACTTTTCCAGGTGGGTGCAGAAGAACTCCCTCCTTACGGGCGCCCATGCAAAAATGACCAAAACTGAAGTGAAGAAAAGTAAAGACAAATCTTTGGCAATCTCGTAGTTTAACGTCCCGGTTGTTGTGAGTGAGGAGGGCACTCGGGGGGGGGGGGGGCAGCTACAACAAAATACTATATCAAATCTAATAAAAACAAAGGGGAAACATGAAGTTTTTAATCATGAAATGTAGTTTTTATTTTATGAATTGTCTTTCTTTTTATGTGCAATTTTTAACACCGTGTGTGAAATTTCCACCTACCCGCGCACGCCCAATGTTAAAATGGCGCATACATAAATAAAATAAAAATAAGAGAATTCATGAAAGAAAGGTCAGGACTGAAGTGTCAAAATCGGTTTCATTCAAATGATCCAATAACGACAGTTAAAATCTCCATGTTTGTCAAACAAAAGTGTAAAAAAAATATAAAAGTAAACACCAGTTATTATTTTTTTTTTTTTTTTTATTAGATGAAGTATTGTAAAAACTATTATTAATTTTTGACTAATATTTACCTTCAGGGATAAAAAAAAAATCAAGATGAAGGTAGTTATCAAAAATTAATGATTAGAGACTCCATCAGCAATTTTAACTTAACCATATGTATTTTTGTTTTTGTCCTATGCACATTAATTTATTTTTAGTTTTGAAAGCTGGTATGTTTTTTTTTTCTTCTCAAATCGTATGAATGATAATACAAATAGTAGTAAAAAAAAAAAAAATTTTTTTTAAATATTGATATCGTCAAAAAAGTATTTTGTCTGACCGCACCGAGTGCCCACACAACAACAGCGATAATTTGATGCTAAACTACAAGATCGCCAAATCTTTTTAGATTCTTGATCCTCTTTAGTTGTTACTCGTTCACATAAGTTTCGAAAAGGTGATTAAATTTACGTTAAATTGTGTACCTGGAGTAGTGGAGTATGAGGTATGATAAAAAAAAAAAGTTTTTGACAACTTAGTGTTGTTCTGAGGGTACACTTGAAACTATTGTTTTTGTTGATGCTCGTGGATGCTGTAAATTAGTCCTTTACTCTGTTTAAACATCTACAGAAAGATAGGGGAAGAGAACCAAACTGACCTTACACTTACTAATTCTCCTAAAATCCGTACCTTATCTTTAGTTTTAAAATTTTGATGAAAAAGATCTTTAAAAAAAGCCGCAATTTAAACACTAGCTCATGCAACTATCTGATAAACAGGGAGGGAGTGATATCCAGAAGATGAAGAGTAGACTTCAAATCCAAATCGTTGCCGGTCTCAATGGGGTAACTAACTACTGACCGGTCAATAGGTTCTGTGTTCGATACATTAAACTACTGATTTGTTTTTGTTTGTAAAGCCACCTGAGATTCTATTGTTTTATGACTAGAGCCCGAAAAAACTATTTCAACCCCTAGAAATGCGTAATTCAGATGCGAGGCAAAACAATAATAGTATTAATGCCCTTTGTTCAATCTCTAGGGCTTGATCCTAAGCTAACCAATGCAAAGAGCTTTTTAAGCTATCTTTGTAAGTGCAACATTTAAAAAAAAATCAAACTGATAGTGATTGCTAATTTGGTATAAATGTTGATCTATAATATTTACATAGCGCAAAGTATAATTCTTTTTATAAGTATGAACCCCAACTAATCTATTGCAAAAATGGCGGTTTCGGGTTTAACACGCTTTATTTACGGACATTGAAATATTGGTTTTTCAAAAAGTTCCGACTCCATATTTTTCTGTTTAACTTTAGTAACACGTGCCTATTTTTACTAGTACTTTTTTTCGCTACCCTTTTTTAGGTAAAGGTCTGGAATATTTCTAAATTTTTAGATAACTCTCATAGTTCTATTACGTTTACGGTTTTTCTGTTAAATGGGGAGAATTAATTAAAAAAAAAACTGCTTTCAATTATTGGTCTCAGTTTAGCTTTTGTCACCCGTCTTTCAGCTGAGTTACATGATGCCAAATTTAATATAACTTTTAAATGCTTAATACATCCTGATAAATTCACACGATATTGCCATCAATTCATTGTTCCTGGTTCCTACGACGAGGCATGCCCGTAACTGGACCCCATAAGAAAAGAGCAAGTGTCATCAGTGCTGTAGTAGTCGTAATTCAATTACGCATTTACTTATTTCTTTATTGAAGATTTATTTGCTTTGTGGCTCATTTAAAGAAATCTAACTAAATAAATTAAAGAATAAGCAAGCAAGCAACCATATTGTGTAGTTTTTGGGGTTTAAAAAAAAATAGAAATCAAGATAGTTTTAGCCATGCATCTGATCTATGCATTTTTAGGGATCAAGATATTAACCCTAACCCATGACCCCTAGAAATGCGAACTGGTATTAAGAAAAAAGTGATTGAATTTTAAATATTCGTGTTGCTTTGGTGCTTCTAAGTCGTAAAAGAGATTTAAGACGATCAGTAGTCATTTTAGCTGTATCTTTTTCTTTGCTAATAAGAAAATATAAAATATGACTTGTCGGGCACATTTATGTTCTTGACAAGCTTCCTTGTCGATCTCCCGTACATAAACAGAAACAGACTAGATTTGTTCATAAACCCTCTCTCTCTCCACGCGGGGGGAAATCACCACCCCAGCCATTCGACCCGGTGACTACTCAAAAAGATTCCCCACCGCACGAGACTGACTATACCACATGGGTTATTACAATCCTAAACTTCAAAATATCTAGAATTCTCTCTTGGTTTATTGTAAAATAACTCTTACTGTTGTGGCATTTTAATAAGCACAACTAATTAATTTATATGTATAATTATCCCCGCTCACCCGTACTACGCGATGTTATAATGAGTGTGAGATATCAAAACCCGAAACCGGATGGTGGATTTCTTTTCGTACAGTTACTTTGACATTTCACAAGTTTTTTTTTTGTTTTTTTTTATTATTATAAAGAGGCTTAGAAGTGATTTTATTGAAAAACATTTATTTTTAGAAAACTCCGTTTTATTACAATAAATTTCAAATATATATTTGTTAAATCCTCTTTCAGAAGAATAATCAGAATAGTCCTGGGTTTTTGTGTAAGATCGGTCTTGTTTTGATGTTCTAGTTAGTTCCAAGCATTACAATGCTTGTGTACAACACTTGAGTTGATGTTCCACGAAATCCAATTTTACTTGTTTTCATGGATTTGTTTATTTTTGGTCGAATTTTTATTTTCATAAAGAATCTTAGCCATGATTTAGCAAACCTTTGTGGTTATCAGCAGTATTTCTGTAAGAATCTGCCTGCATTTCGATGGAGCCATATTGTCTCTCTTGCTGTATTTATAGATACGGAATGTTGCGAAGTTTATAAGAATTTTTTAGCCACAATTATTGCCATGAAATGTAGCTTAGAAATCTGATTGGAAAACAGATTGGAACTGGGCACCAGTTCCAATCTGTTTTCTGCCAACATTAATAAAGAACTTTTTTAGTCAAAATGTCTAATCTCAAATTATTGTCAAAACTAGTCGAGAAGAGCTGTACAATACACTCACTAAACTTATTTTTTTATATTGTTTCTCAGCCGGGTTCTCAAAAGAAAAGCATTACAATATTTTATAAAATTTTAACTTACTGGAACTAAAATTTCAAAAGTAAAGTTTCCGAAGGGGATTTTATTCAAATTATAAATAGAAATGTCTTTAAATCAAGAAACAAAACACACAGCTGGATTTGAGTTGTTGCTCTGTCA
>VCCN01002354.1:6038169-6064527 GCA_006491835.1 Architeuthis dux
CCATTGGTTCACAATAGCACATCTTATTTGTTTACCTTATCTCATCTCACGCTTAATTAATTTTTGTAAAAGAAAAAAAAACAAGTTCACCCTTGGTTCTAATGCCCCCCTGTTACCCCCTCGGATCTTTCCACCATGGTGGGAAAAGAATATTACAAATAGTTTTAATTTATCAAGATGGAAAATGAACACAAAAATCTGCCTACATAGGTAAACAATAACATTTGAGGATTTTATAGATTAAAAAACATTTATTTTGACACTGTCGTAATACAGGTGTCCCCTTTACAATGCGCGTGTTGGAGTCCTAAGAAAGCCAGTCATGTTATAATCGATCCGAGATCGCTGCAGGGTGGATATTCAAGGACGTGCGATAGATGAAAGACGGCAAACATCATCTATCACAAGGGTCGGCAACCTTTTTGCTTCTGCAGGTCAGGTTGCGTATTAATGAGTGGACAGCGGGCCAGATAAATGTCATAAACAATTTGGATCAAGATTCGGGCAACTATCATATTCCTTTGGTTCAGATCAAAATGTGGCTTCTGCAGCATTTAGTTAAGATCAAAGTAGTATCTGTTCTTCTTACGTCAAAGAAACATTGTTCTTGAATTTTAATTTTGAAAATTTTCCCAAGTTGACAAAAACAATAGTTTTTATGAATTTTATTTATTGCATTTATAATGTCAACATCTCACTATAAATTAAAAACACTCGAGACAAATCAAATGACACATGGTTTAGTGGCAGCAATAAATAAAATTCATTGTCAATTTTACTATGTAACTTGGTTCAGCGAAATAATACTAATATTCAATCAAATTATATCACATAATTTTAGATAGCGGATCTTTTTCGTTAGTATCAACCAACAGCTAATGTCCACTGTTTTAAATTATGGAAGCCGAAAAAAATTAAGTTGCATATTCTTTTTCTTGCCAACTTGAAACTCAACTCTTGTTATTACAAGTACAACACTCCAAAGCTTGATATATGGGAATTATCCATTTAAATACATCTAGTTATATTTTGCCTCAAATCAATGAATAACGCACGCTAGAAAATCATTTGTGATTAACCAAGGATGCCAAGTAGTTATCAAAAAGATACACAGAATCTTTAAAACATAAAATGTATGATCATGATGCATTTATTTGTGATCTAGTAAGTATAATTTTAAAAAATGGGTAAATTACCTAATTTTGATACAGTTTTTGATCAATGGGAAACTTGATGCTGTTTGTGGGTTGAAAGCTTCTCTATGTTGGGTGTCTGACTTATGATGCCAAGAGCAAGACATTGTCCAGGTGGGCATCAGTCAATCTTGTTCTCAAATGGTTCTTAATGTGCTTCATTTTTTTTGAAAATAACTGCTCGCATTAATAAGTACTGCCAAACAATGATACCATCTTTTTTGCATGGTCTACTAAGATAGGATAATTCCAACTGTTGAATATAGTTTCTTTATCAAGTCGAGCACTGACACATTTTCAGAATTAAATTTCGATTTCAATAAGTCATCACACTGCATCTCAATTAATTTCATTTGAAAATTTTCTGGTGCAGTTTCCACTTCCACCATCAAATGGAGTAGCAAACAGCTTGAACTCTTTTGCATGCAAACGAAAATTAGCAAAACGAGGAAAACTCTTAATCTTTGTACCACATTCACAAAAATCTTGTCCCATGGAAATGGGAAAATATGCAAAATTTCTTTTTGGGTCCATGTCAAGTGGACCCTGAGAACAAATTTTCAGTGCAGTAGAAGTTCCTGTTGTGAAATGGTTGCTAGTTGGAAATGGAAAAAAGAATCCGGTTATCGTCACTTCGAACAAAGTAGTCCTTGTTCTTGGATCCATAGTGACTGAACAAATAAAGATATTCAGTAAAATTTTACAGAACTTCATTTCAAATACAAATGAACATGTGAGCAAAATCTGAGATGGTCGAGTGGGTCATTTGCCCCAAATTGGTCTACTTGAAAAGGAATGACCCTTTTTGAAGTTGGCATTCCCACAATTGCAGCTTTCTTTCAAAAACCACGACATGACCATACATCTCATGTACCAGCTGGTATTTTCTTTGAAGTTGTATATTCAAATGAGATGTAATATCCACAAGAAATGCCAAGGTTGCAAGCCAATCAGGATCATGAAAATAAGGATGCTCATTTTTGCTTTGAAGAAATATTGCCACCTCTTCGTGCAATGCAAATACCCTACCCAGTATTCACCCTTGGCTAAGCCAGCATACATTGAAAGAAATAAGCCAGGTCCCCATATTCTGCCTCCGTATCCAACAAAAACTACTGAAATTGCCAGTGATTTAATCTACAAGATAGAATTGGATTCACAGCGGTGTCTATAACATGTTTTAATTTCAAAGACTTGGCACATAATGCCTCCTGATGGATAATGCAATGAATCTTGAACAGTTTATGTGCGATTCCTAGTTTATTCTATTTTCCCTTGCAACAATACGATCATGCCTTTTTTTCAGGTCCACCATTGCCAGTGCCCCATCAGTTGTGATGCCAATTACTGGTCAAACTCTTCATAAATTTCGAAAGTTGAAGCCCCTCCTTGCACAAACACTGCAAGTTGAGCGGTATGTCTCAAGTCTGTGTTCTTGTCGACTGCAATTTAAAAAAAAAAAAATTGCAATTCATTGCAGGCATCCCCTAAACAGTGTTTTACATCTGCTGACATTTCTTCAACTTGCCGGGTGATCGTTCTTGCAGCTAATAGATGCAAATGAAGATTTCTTTTCGGGACAAACTATCCATAACTGCCAGTAAACATTCTTTGATAAACTCTCCATCTGTAAAAAGCTTCATTTTTTTCTGCAATGTGTTTTGAAACTTTGTAACTCACATAAGTATTTCCTTCATTTTCAAAAAAGTCTTCAGTCACTCAACTTCCATTTTCCTTGCTTGCCTGGTAAACTTGTTAAACTCGCCTGATATTTGTCAGCTTTCTCACAGCAACGTTTTCTAGGCAAATTAGACAAACTGGTTTCCCAACGTGCTCGATGAAGAAATAATCAGTGTCCAAGTATTTTGGAAATTTCGGAATCTGAGGAACCAAATCCCAAACCAAATCTTGTCTATCCACTGCAGACCAAAATGGAACTTGGCATCAGTGTAACATGATCCATCAGAGCTTCTTTTTATCTGACCAGCCCTTTAAGGTCAGTAGCTGGACATAGCCGTTAAATTAGGTCACAGTCTCCAGTTGGTGAAATATTTTGAACTAAATGGGGCCAGTGTAACATGATCTATCAATGTAGTCACAAGGAACACCTAGAATTAGGAAAAGTCGTTCCTGAACCAAATACCGATATTTGCTTGTGGGCCGGTCAAAATCTCTTCGCAGGCCGGAGGTTGCTAACCTTTGGTCTATCATATAAAAAGCTAAGTGAGATTTAAACAAATAAACAAAGGCATTCTTTAATGTTTTTTTGTTTTTTAATAACAAAACAACTTGAATATATTACAAAGTAGTATACCAAATTTCAGTATTTACAAACAAAATATTTATAGTAACCTTGTTATATCTGGGGGGCCCTATAGTGGAGCCAGATCGGAATGCGCCTTCTGCTGCCTTTAGTTCAAGATCAAAGTGTAGTATCTGTTCTTCTCGTGTCAACAAAACCAACATTAACTTCTCGTTTTCAATTGTGTAACGCATTTTGAGAACTTAACAAAAAGTAACGTTTAAAAGTACAGAATTACAGAAGGTTCAAACTCAGCTATTGTTCAATTTTGTTTTTAGTATTCATATAATATTACATAAAAGGTGAATAAAAAGGTTTTCTTTTATGAAAACTGCGATGTAAACTAAACTGATTTTTGACCAAAATCCATTGTATTAATTTTAACTATTTACTTTAATGAAGCACATAAATTTGCTATCCAAATATTAGGATGCCTGTCATTAAAGAATTAACGGACACAAAAGAATAAGTTAAAACCGAATCTTAATCGTTACTTTTTCTAAGTATTAAAAGTTATTGTCGTAAACTACGATTTTTTTAATGCAAATTTCATCCTTTTCAATTTATCTGCAGTAAATAAAACTTAGTTAAAAAATAAAAATGATGTTTTTTTTTATTTAAATTTACTGTCATACTTCAGTTTGTCCGTAGTAAATTAAACAGTAAACTGGAGTGAACGTTCTGTAAAAAGTGTCTATGATTTACTTAAAAACAACACTTAGTTTACCTTCAGTTTTTATTAACACTAGCTGAAAATACTTGCCGCGGTTATCTCTACCTATATGGAGCCTACAGTTGTAAAACCTCAAGTTAAGTAATGATTTAATGTTTTATGGTTGTAGGCTCCATATAGCTGGGTATTTTAGGCTAGTATCATATAAAAACAATTGTACACATTTATATGGTCCATGTGTTCGCTGCATTTATCGAACTTTGTTCGGTAAATAGGGAAAAGGTTTGGTTTCGTGTGTTTGCCGTATTTATTGAACTTCATTTTGGTAAATCCGAAATCAGTTTGGATGGATCCATGTGTTCGTCAAAGCCGAAATTCCTTATATCAAGGTTCGTTATAGCTAGTACTTCTAAACTCCAAGTTGGAGGTGACTTTATCCCCCCCCCCCCATAACAAGAACAATCCTCACCAGATTATGGAGAGTAAACTCTTCACTGTCTATCACTTAAACCAAACCGATATATAAAATTTAACATTTGCCTACCGTGATTTGAAATTGCGACTGTCATTGCTAGGCAGCTCTCTTACCAACTGAGCCAAACTGACAAGTCTTTATGAATTTATTTATTATATATGCAATACAAAAGTTACAGTAATTATCTTCAGTTGGAATAGGAGTGGAGTTTGACCCTGCAGCAACCAGACTTGATTGTTTTTGTCATTGATGGCACCGCTAACATTTAACTCTTCAGCAGCTGGAGGTACAAAACCCTACCACTATAGAAACGAGAAAGTAATTAATATTTTTGTTAGAGCTTAACATGGATTCATTAGAAACTATCATCATAGGTTTCTTCAGTTTTTAAGTTGGCTGGCTATGATTGTGTCGTGTGTACAGGTCACCCCAATAGAGCTAGAAGGCTGAAAAATTTAAACATTTACTCCTTATGTCAATTACAGAAAAAAAACGTTTTTTAGGCTGTAAGTTTATGCTATATTGGTCCTTTAGTTTGTGTCCGGCAGCATTCAGGCTTGTTTTTTGAAAATTCAGATTTTTAGTGATCACTGCCCAACAAAAGGCGATATAAGTAAATTATTCATTGATCACACCTTTTTCCAATTTTTTAATTGATCACTCCCAACATGGCATGCTGCCAAAAGATGTTGGTCACATGACGGTTTCTATTGAGTGACTAACCAGACGTTTTTTTAGATTTATTATGTTAAATAGACACATGCATTAAAAATGTGCATTTGTTAACATTACTAAGTGTTTTAAAACATCTATTAAACAAGTATCAAAAGGGTGTCAAGATTTTGAATGTAGAGAAATTGAACAACAATTAAAAATCATATCACTGACTACCAACAACTTTAAAGAATAGATGATATAATTTTCAAAGAATGTAACTAACATGATGGTTAATTAAGGGTATTTTGTAACAGTCAAGTTAGAAATTCTAGTTATGTGATGATAATGATATAGTGAAGTTTTACTCTACTTCTTAGTACTTAGTCATGGGGACTGGGCAGTTTTTGTCCTTGCTCACACACAAAATCTGTAGTTTTAATTGATCACCCCCAACATGGCATGCTGCCAAAAGAGCCATCAGCATCTTCCTCACTATTACTAAAAAGCTTAAATACCTGTGGTCTGGGCTGAACCTTTTCTGGAATACATAGGTAAATGATGGTTAGCCTTTTTGAAATTAGTAAGGTTGAAATAGTCAGATTTGTATATTTCATGGCAATATCTTAAGTGAGAAGAATGTAGTTTGAAAAAAAACTGGATAATTAAACATTTTCGGTGGCCAAAAAGTGTCTGGAAGTTCAATACCAGCCTTTTGAAAAGAGGCAGCCATTCCAGCTTTCAATGGGGCCAGAGAGTCTTGACATTTTTTAAATGAGGTACGTTTCACAAATGATAACACACAGCAAATAGTGTAGTATCTGTTCCTTTGTTGTGTTGTCCTCGGGTGGGATGCAGTATAAACAAGGCAAGCCTAATCCTGGGGATTCTGACCTTGGGGCAGCCCCTCCCCCATTGCATTATATGGGTTGGGTTGGGAGTAGTCTTGACGCCTTCGTAGGACTGGTTGTACATGTTATCATCCCTACAGTAAACTGAACTTGAGCCACATTCTGCCCTCATTCAGAATCGGTTAAATATCATGCTCTGTTTTTTGTTGTTTTATTGATCACCCCCAACATGGCGTGCTGCCAAAAGACATTGGTCACGTGACAATTTCTTTTGAATTACTAACCAGAACTGTTTTATTTCTATTCACTTGTTTTTAGCGATTAATCTTAGGTTAAGCTACAATTTTTATTGATTTTTGTCAAACTCCAAGACAGTCAGGAGTTGACTTTACTTTCCTACCATAACAATAACAAGAACAATCCTCACCAAAATTTGTGGTGTGAACTGATATGTAAAATTCCTGTTCCCCTACCCTGATTTGCATGCACAACCTAGTGTTTGCTAGGCTGGTGTCTTACTAACAGAGCTAAATTGACAAGACTTAGATATTAATGAAAATTTATCATATTTAATATATATATGCACTACAAAAGCTGCAGAAATCATCTTCAGTTGGAATAGAAGTTGGAGTGGAGTTTGACCCTGTAGCAGCCAGTCTTATTACAGTTATACTCTCTATTTTTTGAAAAAATATGAAATATCACATGAATGTAATAAATTTCCAAAAATAAATGCAAACCTATTTTTAATCAACATGAATTATCTTGACCTGATGATACGATAACTGGGTCATATACATATACATGAGGGCTGCTAAAAAAAACAAAGGTCTTTGTATTCAGTTGTGATCCAGGAATGCTAACTATGAAAATCTATGTAGAAAGCACTGAATGTGTTAATAATGGTAGTAATGTGATCTTATAGATGGAAAAGGCCATTGAATGTTTTTATTCATGTTACCTGACAATACTTGAATTTTTTTTTAGTTGTGCCTGAATATTGCAAAGGATGTTGAATGTTACTAAAACTTGTGCTTCTAGTGATGTGATTTTTTGTTTTGTTTTAAATAGCTGAGAAAGCACTCGACACAATGAATTTTGATGCATTGAAAGGTCGTCCCATCCGAATCATGTGGTCGCAGCGAGATCCGTCTCTTCGTAAATCCGGTGTGGGAAATGTCTTCATTAAAAACCTAGATAAAAGCATTGATAATAAATCTTTGTACGATACTTTCTCTTCATTTGGCAACATTTTGTCCTGTAAGGTAAGTTCTTGGTTTTTATTTTCATTACCCAAACTACAGTCTCCAACTTGAAGGCTAGTCTTCAACTTGAAGAGAAATAGATTCAGAGAAAGAGAGGATCATTTCTTCCGGTGCTGCGATGATGATGATAACTCTCTGTCCGGGTCTGCTGTTGGAGAGGTATATGTGTAGCATAGTTGCTGTGAATGAGAAATAGATTCAGAGAAAGAGACGATCATTTCTTCTGGAGCTGCGTGCTGTGATGATGATGACTCTCTGTCCCGGTCTGCTATTGGAGAGGTATATGTGTAGCATAGTTGAGAGAGAGAGAGAAATAGATTCAGAGAAAGAGACAATCATTTCTTCCGGTGCCGCGATGATGACTCTCTGTCCGGGTCTGCTGTTGGAGAGGTATATGTGTAGCATAGTCGCCGTGAGAGAAAGATGTTGAAATAGAGAGAGAAATAGATTTAGAGAAAGAGAGACGATCATTTCTTCCGGGGCTTGTGGAAGGGTGGACAATACATTACACTACAAAAGAAGTGATTAAATCTTGGGAGGATCCATGCATAATTACCTCCCCTGACAATGGTGTTGGCAAAGGTATATGCTTTCTAGTTATGAATGCAGTCTTTCTTCAGAAGACAACATTCTGCAAATGTGATATTTTAATTATTTTCTTATCCCATACTGCACAAAACTTAGTTTCATATAATACAGGTTGAACCTCACTAACCTAGCAAGCTTTGGACCAGACAGGTGTCGGAGTAGCAAATTATTTTAAACCACTAAAGCTTAGGGTAAAAAATGGCAAAATAATGCATACACTTTACTATAAATATAATTTCATATGACAGTGTTGCAGAACACTAACAACTGTGCTGCCAAAAAGTCTTCATCAGATGATGACTCTGGAGCCAGAGCATTATTACCACTAATCCATAGCACCCCAGCAGTAGCAGTTTTCCAGCACACTGAAAATGCAGCTTTATCATATATTCTTGTGTTCACAACCTTCCAGTAAATGTTCATATTCTGTACTGTATTACTGATACCAATATTATTAAAATCCAACAATTAATTGATTTTTGGTGGATTTCTAAAATCTAGATGTTCTTCGCCTAAAGATTTGCTAATGCAAATTATTACAATTATTTTTTGTTTACAGGTAAACAACTTTTCCCACTATCACTTTTCAAAAATACTTTTGCTTCTATAGTGTGCACAAATAATTTTTATCAGAATTTTCTCCATTCTTTCTTACTAATGGCACAAAGATTTTGACAACAAAATAAACTTTTATACAAGTTTGGATTTTTTTTTTTTTTTTTTTTTTTCCTCAGGTGTTGATTTCCCGCCCAATTTTTTTGTTCATACCTACATGACCGCCAGATTCAAATCACCATCCCGAACTATCGAAGCATCCGGACTGGGGAATCCCAGATTAGTGAGGTTCAATCTGCATATTATTTGGTGTTGTCAGACTTTGAGATTAAACCGTAGAAGAAATTTTGTAAGCTTTAGTAATTCCTTTTCTCTAAATTATTTTGCGTGATATTATGGAGAACCTGGTGACCAGAAATAAAGGTTTTCAACATAGGAAAAATTACAAATTTAATGAATTCTGGTTGATTGAACCAGGGAACTCTCTGATTAATCTAGAGGTGCGAGTGGTTAACGGTATGGAGAAAGAAACTGGTGGGCAGGGTTCAAACTCTGACTGTGACAGTTTGTGTTCACTTAGCACTACTGCCCTTGGGGAAAGGCATAAATCCATCTCTTCCCCCTTGCCAACATGTCATGGGCCAGCATGGCAGGGTAAGGTCCATCACCATAGTTCCCTCTAAGCTGTGTGCATGCTCACACGTTTTGCAACCAGCGCACAAAGGAAATTTAAATGCGCACATAATATTTCAAATTTTGTAGATAGCTTACTGAGTTTTTTATTGAAAAAATATTGATTCACTAAGTCAAATTAAAAGTGCATGTATACTTTTGTCACAGGAAAAAAATTTGCACAACATAAATTTTTTGCGTACAATGACTACAAGAATTAGAGGGAACATTGCCTATCATCATCACCCGCATGTCTTACAGATCTTGGGGGAAGGCATATGTCCAACAACAAACTTGAACTTGGAAAAAAGGGTTCTAGAAAAAAAGATTTCAAAAATAAATCTCTATTGGGAGAAGATTCTTTTCCCCCAGTTTGAAGTAAAATCTTTAAACTTGTGGTAACAAGTATCATTTGGCCTTGGAAATCAATTTCCACAATAAATGCACACATTTAATTCAATACTTAGATGTTTTTAATAAATTTGGAGAAAAACAATCACCCAAATACATTTATATTCACTCAAGATCTGATCATTCTGGTTAAATAAATTTTTACCCTCCGTTCTTATTTGAAGAAAAAAAACATTTAATGCCTGAACTAAAGAATGGGAATATCTTGATTAAAGATTATTGAATAAAAAAATCCAAGGTCCTATTTTCATGTATACATTTGTTTTTATATATCTACACTCCCGGGCAAATGAGCCATGCTTTTTTTTATCAAATCTTTTGCAATTACTTTTTCATTCTAACAATTATAGATGAAATATTCAACAATGTTATACAACAGTGCATTCAGTGTTTCTGTGCAGATCTGTTTGGTCAAGCTGTCCGATAGTTGTTTACAGTGTTCTGCAACAATGTTGTTCCATTCATATCTGACTGCTTCCCACAACTGATGCTCCCAAATTTTCTCCCAACCAGTTTGGCCTTAATATGTGCTCATTTGTTCTCTATGGTGTTAAAATATGATGGAAAATGCTTGGCTTATTTTTTATGCCCAGGAGTGTGTGTGTGTGTTTATATGTGTATGCGTGTGTTTTAATTCTTTGAAACTCTTTCCAGATTGTCTCTGATGAAAATGGATCAAAAGGTTATGGCTTTGTACACTTTGAGACGGAAGAAGCTGCATTGAATTCTATTGCGAAGATCAATGGAATGTTGTTGAATGGCAAAAAAGTGTAAGTTACCCCCTTTTTCTTTTTGTTTACTCTCTCTCATAATATAAAGGTCTATATAACTGATAAATTAACCTCTTGTGGAGAATAACAATTTCTTTCACTGCTACAATGTAGGACTAGAACTTTCAGTACAAGGCTGCAGTTTGCATTTTTGGCGCTTGTTACCGTCATTGCACCTAAATTTGACTAGTTCCAAAAGGTCACTTTTTTTCTGTTACACTGGGTGACGTTGATTGTTTTAATTAAAATAAAACTACATATTTATTTATTTTGTCCTAAAAAAGGGCGGAGGTTAATTGATTGTTTACTCGATGTTAAAAACAGTGCACAACTCTTGTGTTCTGTTTTCTAACATCAATTGAACGAGTGGAAAATTCATGAAAGAAAAACGGAAATTGATACATGAATTATATTGTTTTGAGTAGATTAAATTGATTAATAGTATTGTATAGCTGACGACACCCGGTGTAACAGAAAAGTGACCTTTTGGAACGAGTCAAACTTGGGCCCAGTAAAGGTAACAAACGCCAGATTTTTTTAAAGGAATATATGCACATTTCTAGACTAGAATATGATCAGATAAAGAAGAGTCATTTTCTTTTCTTTTTTTTTTCACTCACTGATTGATTTTCTTTCAGTTGTAACTTCACTAATAAATGGAGTCAATTTAAGTTTGAAGGATTCATAAAAAAAAATGTCATGAATTTGTGTTAAAGTTTGTAATTTTTCAAAAAGAATCTTATTTGGATGAATACTAGGTCCATCAATTGTATTTAATTTATTTATTCCTAGTCACAAGATTGATTTATTAATGGATTCAAATATGACTGGTGTTAATTTTATTTTTGCTGTTCGATAGGTATACAGTTAAACAATGTTAAGAATTTATAAAAATAAAATTTTTATTCTGAACATTACAAAGTAAATTTAGAAAATGTTTTTTCAAGAATGAACTGTTATTCTGCTTTTTCATAATTCACATGACCATATAATATAATATTTACATTTATACAAAGCACCCTTCTTGGGAACCTGAATACTAAATTCCCCACTGGTCAGAAAGCGCTTGAAAACCTGTGTAATCATTGCAGTAAAATATAAGGCCTGCTAAATAGTAGTATCACTGTAAGGTCAATATTTAAAGAAAATGCAACATGTTAAATAAAGCTATTTACTTATTATGGGACAGTATGTATTTACCAAGTTCATGAGTATGAAAGTCTCAAAACAAGTTTTTATTTTTTATTTAAAAGTTGCTAATATTTTAATGTTCTGGGTGTCAAAGGGTAATTGATTCCAAAGTCTGGGTGCTATATAGCTGAAACGCCTGTACCCATGAGTCGTATTCATAAAAACAAGTTCTAAAGTCAAACCATCTAAATCTCTGTTAATAAGAGGACAGTTCATAGACACATATCATGTAAACATTTGAATATTGTAATTAAAACTTCAAACACTATTCTTTCTTCTATCCTAAGCCAATGTAGGCTGATAATGCCGGCCCTAATTGACTCGCATTTCCTACGTTTCAAAACTAACTGAGCAGCCGCTTTGTTCAGATTACTTACTAAAACTAGTTTACGGTGGAGGCTCAAAGCGTGACACAGAAAGGTAACCAGGCAAAAATGACAAAGAGCCAAGCTGAAATGTTTTGTACAGTTTGATTATGTGCAGCATAGATATGCAACAGAGCATCAAAATCTGTGTGATAGTTGATATTTATGAATCTTAGCCTAGCCTAACACACTGCTGTAGTTGTGGGGCACCCAATAAATTGTTGCATGGCCATCATTGATGCTGGGTTATTTAGGTGCAGCTATGAAAAGAAGGCTTTTGCAATGAGAATGCACATATGTCAAATGAAAACACCCACATTGTGGAAACATAACACAGGAACACGCTCTGTTGAAAAATAAATCTCTTTTTATTTCCTCAAGTGCGAGATGGTTGCTTGGAGAAAACAAAAGATTAAAAAATGTGTGCATGTTTAGCTTAGTCCTATCAATCTCTCTGCCAGACTTCTATGTTCTGCTGCTATGTCTTGACTTCATCTCCTCGGGGTCTCTCTCTGCTCCCAACTACCAGAATACATATTGGTTTATTTTATTTTTTACTTCTCTTGTCCTGTCAGGGCCAATTAAGACCAAATTTAACCATCTTGTCTACTTGAGCCATTTAATGACCACTTGAGAATTCAGGCTCGGCCACTTAAGAACCCATGACCATTTGAGGCCATGTTTTTTGTCTTTTTTCTCTTTTTTTTTTTGCTATGCAACCTAATTTCGCTGGTCTGTTGCATTATCTCATGCAACCTTGCATTTTGTTACAATTGTTCCTTGAAAATGAGGATGCTAAACATCATGCTACATTAGCTGTGTGCCTACCTGTGTGTGATAAGTATAGAGTCTCAAAACAAGTCAGCTATACTGTAGCTAACCAGACTTGAATTTGACATGATCTATAGAAATGATCAAAATTGAGCAATTTGTACCCACTCATGCTATATGAAACTAAAAAGGATAAATTAAAGAATTTAGTTATTTAAAAAAACAAAAACAAGTACTTCATTCAAAAGTTTCTACTTTGTTCAGATTACTTACTAAAATTAGTTTAGAGTAGAGGCTCAAAGAGTGACACAGAAAAGTAACCAGGCAAAAACATAGTATGGAGAAGGAAGCACAAACAGTAAAAATGAGCTGACAACACTTTTCTATTTATCTTGCTCCCATGTAATAATGCTTTATAGTTTGACATTTAAGGTGCTGTTCAGTTTTGTTTTGACTACATATAACAATGTTATTTTTGAAGCCATTCCATTAATTCCTAACTTTGTTTTTCTCAACCAGAGTAGCTTCAAGTACTTTTAACCCTGACTGGAAGAAAAAGACATTACCAAAGGTTACTAATGATTACTGAGTAAATAAATGACTGAGGTATGGAAAACTGAATCGGCGATCAGTTAGTTTCGTCCGAGGCTGCTTACGTTCACTTGAATCCACTTCTCCCCCCAGCTATGGGTAAATAGTTTGAGCTCCTTAGCCCTATAAGGTAGTCCATCTTGGGTGTAGGGCTAGCAACTCCACCCCTCAAAAACCTACTTTCTACTGAAACTGTTATGCGGCCCTATGCTCCAGGAGAAGTTTAAAGGAATAAACAAAATAAATAAATGAATACTGTAAAGGCTCAGTCATCCATTTTTCTTATCTGGAATAAATTTTTCATTGCCTTGGTGGGTTTGTGTTAAGGACTGTAATCAAACCGGCACTGACCTTTGATTGGGGGGGGGGTTAAAATGCCTCCCAATGAAGCCCCACCACAAAACCTTTATATCAGTATCTATTTGGTAACAGTAGTGGATACTTCAACCCCCCAACATTATTGAATTCTCATTGGACTTGGGTTGGAAGGAGCTTTAAATATTTTACTATTTCTTCTATCAAAATTTGGCTCCATGTCTCCTTGTCTTCTCATCTGAAGCCTTAATACAATGGAGTTTAATAATCTAGCATTTAATTATCCACTAGTTAATCCCCATGAAAAAATTCATGGATATATTCGAATTTCTGAAATGAGAAAGAAAAGAAACCACTGAACTGGTTTCAGTGGAAGAGCCGATCGTTTCAAATGGTGGGTCGGAGCTATTTTTATCAGCAAAACTGTTACCTTTAAGTGGAAGAGTCCATTGTTACAGACAGAAACAAAAAAAAAATCAACTGTTCTTTATATAAGTAGATGCCAAATATAAATAAGCTTCCTAGAAGGAAATGTTACTCTCCACTCCTAAACAAACCCGTGCGCGCATGCACACACTTACATACACACGCATTCACTTATTTTCTTTCATTCTTAAATTCTTGCTGTAAACAATTTCTGGAAAATGTCTTTGTAATTTAATACAGCTGAAACAACTGTTGTGATATCAGCTCATACTTGTTTTCAAAATTTTCTAAATAAGCCATGGCTCAATTCTTACCTGTACCATTCTAATCTAGGCTCAGTTACTCTACATTTTTGGTGTTGAAATGAAGCTCAGTTTATTTTTGTTTTTGAACAAAGATTTCCTTTCCTCTTGTCTTTGTGTTGAGCCTGACCTAGTTTAATCTTGTTACCAGGTTTGTTGGTAAATTTATCCCTCGACGGGAACGGATGCATCAGCTTGGTGATAAAATGAAAAAATTCACCAATGTATACATAAAAAACTTCGGAGAGGAACTGAATGATGAAAGTCTTCGAAAGCTTTTTGAGAAACATGGTACTATAGTTAGTGCCAAGGTTTGTATATAAACTGGAATTTTTAACTGCCTGTAGTCTGGCTTGCTGCTATATAGGTTGAAGCATTTGCTTTGTTTGATCCATATATTTGATTCTTTTTCGGTTGGATTGCGATTAACTTTTGACTTGGATCATTTTTTTATGCTTTCTTTTTTTCTCCCCTCCCAAACATGAATATTTTTTCTTTGAATAATTAAGGCTCTGCAAGAACTTTTCAGTTTATGAGTCCTGAGAATTTGAAAATATAATTAATCCAAGGAAAATCAGTTGAAACTCGAGCTGAAGTTTAAATTTTATTACTTATAAAACCTGTTTCTATACCTGACCACCATTTTGGCCTACATAGGCTTTCTGCTTGGAAATTCAATTTGTTTTTGAATACAAATTAAATTGCTTGATTTACCTCCACCCAAATCCTGAATTTATAATTGGCAATGATTATAATTCTAACCATTCTTATTTGTTCTAACATTTGGAAATTTTAAGAAATATATGTCAGTTTTATTAACATCCATGGTTGACAGTGACATAGTTTATAATACAAATATACTAACAGACAAATGAAAATGGACTGCTTGCTGAGTGATATTGGGTTGGCCTAAAAGGTTGTTCTGTGCTGTTATTAGATGGCACTAAGAGCGTTTAGTTTTAACTAAATTCATTCGGTTCTGATGTTATTGTGACCGCTGTCATATCGGAGTGCAATTTTTCAAAAAGTTTGGTATATTTTTGCTTATTGATTCAAATATTGAAGATGAAAGAAAGGCAAGATTTTTGGCATATTATGCAAAAAAAAATATTTGTGCAGTTTTTGCAGAAGGTATTGTGAATGATAAAATGTGTCGATAATGGTTTTCAAATTTTTATGCTGGCGATTTCTTGCTGAACAATGCTCCATGGTTGAGTAAACCATTTGAGGTTGATAATGATCAAATGAAGACATTAGTTGAGAATAATCAATGTTATGACACAGGAGAAAGCCAACATATGCAAATATCCAAATCAAGCATTAAAAATAATTTGTACCAACTTGGTTGTTAGTCGCTTTGATGTGTGGCTTCCACATAAGTGAAAAAATGTACTGCTGTATTTTGGTGTGTGACTTGCTAAACGTTACAAATTGTGATGGGCAATGAAAGTGGATACTTAAAAAACGTGTTGGACAAAATGAACCACCACTAGCTGTAGAAAAGGCCGGTCTTCATCCAAAGTAGGTGAAGCTGTATATATGGTGGGATCGGAGGGATTCCTCTATGAGCTCCTGGAGAAGCAAATGATTGATTTGAACAAGTACTGTTTCCAATTAGACCCATTTAAGGCAACCATGGACAAATGTCTGTCCAGAATAAGTAAAAAGAGCGTAATAACCCCTAAGGATAACACTAGGCCCCATGTTTCTTTGGTGACCATGCTGGGAAGTTTTCACTCGGCCACTGTATTCACCAGGCATTGCACTCTCTGATTACCATTTATTCTGGTTTTTAGAGAATTCTCTTAATGAAAAAATTCCAATACCCTGGATGACTGTAAAAGACACCTAGAGCAGTTCTTTGCTGAGAAAGGTTCTGCGAGGTTCTCAAAGATGGCAGAAGATTGTCAAACAAAACGGTAATTATGTTGTTCAATAATGAAAATTAAAAATATTATCTTTTATTTTAATAAAACAATACAACCAACCCAATACATAAGTAATGATTTCTTTAAAAGTTTTAATTGCCTTTTATTTTGAAGACACATTTGGCACATCTCAAAGACCAGCTTTGATTGCAATTCCTTATGAAACTAATATTATGGCTAGTTGTTTATCTAAGGTGGAATAGTTTTTTCTGAATACCCTAGGTGAGAATAATGTTGGTATTATTACTCTTGTCTTTATTATAATGTGCCTGCTGAGAAGAGCTGGTATGTTTGTACCAAATTGGTACTTTATAATAATTGTGGTACGCTCAGAAAATTTGGTACGTTTTGGCAATTTCCTTTCAAATCTATATATTTTATAGTCGCGTGAAATATTAAAATATATTTTGTTTCACTTTCTGCAAGGCACTTACCTACTTCTAAATATTAGTGATGTTTAGCCTCACACGGAGCGACCACCACCAACATTAATACTACTACTAACTTGTCTGAAAAACTGTTGAAAGAAAACCTGTTCAAATGAAAAGTACGAGTTAAGTTTGATAAATTTCCTTTAATTTCTTAGTGTTTTTGTATTAATTTCGACTATTTACCTGACTTCATCTAATAATAAAAATAAATGTCTTCATTTGGTACTTTTATGGATGATTTGGTACGTTTGGGCCTAAGCTTTTGGTACATTTGCTAAAAACTCTGCTGCCGATTAATAAATGGATTACTATTTTGGAATAGATTTGAATAGAAAGCATCTCGACAGAAATAAAAATGTATTTTCGGTATTGGCAAAATCTATAAAAAAAAAATTTATTGCATTCTTTCTACCCACAACCTCCCGCAAAAAAAATATTGTCCAAATCTTTTTTCAAACTACTAGTGCAGGGGTCGGCAACCTTTTTGCCTCTGGGCCAGATTGCATATTAATCGGTGAACGTCTCAAAGATAAATGCCATAAAAAATTTGAAATATGGGATTTATCAATATAGATACATTAGTTTTATTTGTCTTCAAATCAATGAATCATGCATGCTAGAAAATCATTTGTGCTTAACCAAAGATGCCAATTTGTAATCTAAGAACTCAATTTAGTCGCAATTTATTTCAATCAAGGCATCTTTTGAATCTATTGAAAAGACACAAAAAAATCTTTAAAACATAAAAAGTAAGCATAGTATTACAATATGCGGGTCGGATCTGGCCGGCGGGACAATAGGTTGCCTACCCATGTACTAATGCTTATGAAGTGCTGTGTGGAAATCAGTACTAAACACAGATAAAGTATTAAGTTACTTTGTTACCTATCTTACCAAAGCATCAAATACATTAAGGATTTGACTAAATGTAAAGATTATTTGCAATTTGACATATTTGTGAATTATAGAATCTAGGTAGGTAAAGAGTTTTTGTAGCAGTACAGTACTTGACCATTTATCCAGCAAGCTTGGCACTGAAGGTGACCTGCATTTCTGGATCAAGGCTTAATAAATACTTGAAATATAAAATAAAGAACAAAATAATATTTAATAGGTACAAATTAATACACTTCTATTGCAGGGTCTGTTTGATCTTTATTATTCCACTTAAAATTCCTAAAATATACAATGAAAAATAAATTAAGAAAAGTAAAGAACAAAACTTTATAATATATACAAATTAATCCACTTAGAAAAAACAGCCTGTTTAATCTAATCATCATTTGAATACAAATCCACCAAAAATTAAAATAAAGACTAGCCAAACAGCCAACTACTATGAAGCCGTCTAGATTCAACAATGCCCGGTTTTCTGGAAGCTGGATAAATGGTCTGGTATTGTAGTATATTTTAGAGGTGATAAGGTTTTTCTGGGTAGCTGGTGATGTAATTGAGATTGATAGTGAAAAATAATGTGCAGCCGTCATCCCTCATTATCACAAACTTTTATATTTTTAGGTGATGACCGATATCTCAGGAAAATCACGTGGCTTTGGTTTTGTAAGTTTTGAAGAAGCTGTAAATGCGGAAACGGTGAGATTTCATTCTATTGTCTTCATTTTTGCAGCTCTCAAAATATGAATGCAAAAGTAATTTTTTCCTCTGCAACTAGGAAGTTAGAAAGATGCTGTTGATATTGTAACTTCCCTCAATAAATGCAAATGCTTTACTAAGATTTTCAGTGAACTCCACATGTGGTCTCTACAAATCAACTGAAAATCAGAAGCACAAAAAATGTACATACACATCGGTTATAAATCTTTACATATAAGAGCCAAATATGCAAATGAGTATGTTCATTTGTTTGTCTGTAGTGTCTGCTAGCTGAGATCCTACAACTCATAATGGACTGGTCCAAATGAGATAGACTGTACAACGAATAATTGAATTAAAGGGTAGAAAAATGAGACATGCCGTTCTCATATCAAAGGCAGTTTCTGATCAACAACTCACAAAAATTGCCAAATGCAAATGTTCTCAGCACACCAAAAAAAAATCAAAATGGTTCAAAACTTTTAATTATTTCTAATTTTTAAAAGGGCCCGATTTGTAAAATTTGGCCATCAACTTTATTTTGTAAGGAAATAAGTTTCTTTCTATGACTTTTTCATACTGCACAATGTCAGTGGTGATTTTTCTTAAGTTGAGACTTTTAAAAAACTTAAAATTAGGATACTTGAATTAAATTTTTTTTTAAATTACCTAATAAAATCGCTTTTGGCTCCTTATTGCTGATCTATACATAAAAAAAAACCCTGTCATTTTTTACGAGTATATGCTAGTAAAATATATATAGGCCTTGTCACTTTCTTTCTTAGTTTTTGATCACATACATTTGTCTGATACATTAAAAAGTTTACATATTTGGTTTTCTAAATCTTTAAGAACTCCAGTCTTTTTGTGATTTGCTCAAATTTAAATATTGACCTGAAAATAATTGCCACAAAATAACTGTTTCAAATGAGAGAACTGATTTCTTTGTAGGCTGCCAATGAAATGAATGGCATGGAAATTGGTGGAAGGCAGCTGTATGCTGGTCGTGCACAGAAAAAGGCTGAGAGACAAGCAGGTCTTAAGGAAAAATTTGAAAAGCTGAAAATTGAAAGGATAAACAGGTACCAAGGAATCAATTTGTATGTGAAGAATCTTGATGACACGATTGATGATGAACTCTTGAGGCACCATTTCTCAAGTTATGGTACCATCACGAGTGCTAAGGTTGGTGAGATTTAAATTTTGATTTTCTTGCTTTATTTAGAAAACTTAAAGGTCAGCCTTTGTTTCTACAAATGTTTTGATTTGTAAAGGTATTGTTTTCATACTTCCTTTATTTAATAGTTAAAAATATGCTCTTTATTCACATCCATCTTTCTCTCTTTAAAATAGTTATCTTTAACATGAACTGTTTCCAAATGTTTGATCTAACAATGTTCTTATTTGCTATGTAATAACATTTTTGTTTGGCTTACCTTAAACCATATAATCTGTCATGTTATATACCTGAAACCCTAGAGGTTGTCATGTTGCTTGCCTTCCTCTTCCCAATCCAGGTGATAGTAAAAACTGTTTAGTCTTGCCGGCTGCAAACTGAAGTTGTTTGAAATGTTGACAAGAAAAACAGGACATATTTAATACCAGCCAAACAGATTATTCTGCTATTCTTTTATTATACTAGTAAAACTTGCAATTCTGTATAATTCTCTTTCTTAAACACTGCACGAAAACAGAAGTTTGAATGTTTTAAGATCATACATTACAAATGGAAAAAAACAACCTCTGTCCCATGATAGGTGTTACATTTGCATATAATAAATTACTACTAAATGTAGCCACTATTGTGTTACAGTCGTAGTAGTATTTTTAATGGAAGTGGAATTTCTATTGGATTTTTAATCACTGCTACCCACAACACTGGTTTAAATACTGTTGCTGGGTTTAGGTTATTCATGTGTTCAGACATTTATATCTATCTATATATCCAGACTTCGTCCAGTCCTTAACTGTTCATAGAAACTTGAAATTCTACACGCACACACGCACTCCCCTCAATGAGTAGGGAAAATGTTTTATTTGTTTGTTTTTTTGTTTTTTTTAACAAAAATAGTTCTTTAACAATTGTAAGTTTGTTAAATTGATCCCTTTAAATTTAAAAATTTGGCCTATTTAGTGATCACTGCCCACCACCTGTTTAATTTACACAGTAAAAAGAAGCATATATAGGTGGCAGTGATTCATAATTTCTCTTGGAATGCTAGTTCTTTTTTAAACCCATTTTCTTGCTGTCATCTCTCGAAAATGTTACTCAAAACAATTTCATCTATAAAATATCCTTTGTCAGCCATGATGGAAAAGTTTTGTAGTCAATGTTACCTCTAAATTTTTTTCATAGCCTGTGTGGGACCCAAAAGCCACTGTAGCGTGTGCAGAAAGTATTTTTACTTTGAGACGATCATTGATTTTATTTTGTTTAAAGTTTATGAAACAAAGGTCACTTATTTATAACAAAAAGTGTACAATAAAAGAAATGATTTAATTGGTGTATTGATTTTTCTTTATTATTTATTCATTATTACTTAACTCTTTGCTCCCTAGCGGGTATTTTTGATTACTTGTCTGACTGACTCCCCTATTACTTAATCTGATATTGTGCACTGAATTAAAATTTTACTGCACCGCATAATTTTTTCTTGTGCTCGTCCACACAGCTTAGTGAGGGAACACTGATCGTAATTATTTTTAAAATTTGTAATACTGCATATATTTTCAGAGTGTTAATAATATAAGCCAAACAGCAATGTGCCGGAAGAAAAATTATGTTGATGGTGTAATATTTTTTTTTCTCTACCAGGTAATGGTGGAAAATGGTCGCTCAAAAGGTTTCGGATTTGTGTGCTTTTCCACTGCTGAGGAAGCCACAAAAGCAGTCACAGAAATGAATGGTCGAATAATCGACACAAAACCCTTGTACGTTGCTCTTGCTCAGCGCAAAGAGGAGCGTAAAGCCCAACTTGCTTCCCAATACGTTCAGAGAATGACGAGCATGCGTAGCCAGGTGGGAAGTGTTGGTCAGATGGGCCAAATGTTCCAAGCCAGTAGTGCAGGCTTCTTTCTACCAGCAGTGGCTCAAGCGCAGAGGAGTTTCTACCCACAACAAGTTCCCCAAATGCGCACTGGGATACATCGTTGGCAGCCACGTCCGGCTGCTGGCCAAGCAAGTGCGGGCTATCAGCAAATGACCGCCCCTCAGATGAGACAATCCCGTCCTCCAGTCAGTGCAGCCACTCCTCAGAACATGCGCTCCAGCATGAACCCACGCACTCTAACCAACCAGATGACCACTCCCAGGGGAACTGCTAGTGGTGTGCACAGCCTGACGAATGCCACGTCAAGTATTGGTCGACCAAGTGTTCCGGCACAGAACACCAGGCAATATAGCAGATTTGGTCAGATAAGGTCATCGGGTAATCAGTCCGATGGAGTACAACAGCAGCCGTCACAGGCTCCTGCATCAGTGAGTATCTTGGCACTGTTTATTCTCTAAGTTTAATTTGTGTTCTATTTACATTGTTTCATAAGGTTAAATTGCCGTTGAGTATATACACAGTAAACTCTCGGAATGGCACATTTGTATTTAGATTCTCACAAGATGGTCTATAGCAATGGTTCCCAACCTTTTCGAGTTATTCCCCACCTTTGTCAATAAGATTACTATTATTCCCCTCTTCCATTTATTAAGTTGCAACAAAGAATAATTTCAAATAATAACTTTATTTTACATATAATTAGACAGCTTCATACTAAGAATTAGTTTAATTTTATAATTGTACAGCTGCTGCTGTGTATTTGTTACACAAAGAAAGCAAGTGAAAATAATTAGGAACACATCATTTGAAATTCCAATTTATTACAAACTAAATAAGAATTCTGCTATCGTAACTGATATACACATCAATGTGCTCTGTTGTTTTTTGGGTTTTATTGCTACTAGTTCTTCGATTTGTGGGTCTAAGAGTGAGGGAGCACATCTTAAATCATTCTCAACTTGGAGCATATTTTGAGCCTTCGACTTGATAGATAGAAGTGCAGAAAACCCTATCTCTAGACTGGACTTTTATTTTTATCTAATAGCCTTATTCTATCCTTGAACTACCCAAAATCCCCCCTTGGTTGGAATTCCCCATGGTTGGGAATCACTGGTCTATAGGTTCATTCATTTTATTTGCAGATCTGTAACCTGTATTTGGGGCATTGGACTGTGAAAAAGTAATTTTTGTTCTGTACTTTGTAATTTCTCATTAATACACTTTGTATAAAATCCATCCACTTTGTGCATCCATTTAAAAAAAACAAAATTGGAAAGACTGTTAAAAGGTTCTTAGAAACTTCTGACATCAGGACATTTTCCTAGCTAACACCCAATAAGAATACAGGTATGACTACAGTCATTCATTTACAAGAACTGTAAACCCTCTTAATGGATTTCAGAAATAATGGACAAAATCTGTCTATTGCGAATATTTTGTCTGCCATGGTAATATTGGGAATATTTTAAATTGCAGATTTTGTCCGTTAGTGCGCAAAGTGACTGGTAGGTTGCAGACACTGCAGTACTCCATTCCTCTCGCTCCACCTTCTTCATTTGCACTCTCGGTGGAGGCAATGTTTTACTAATTCACTCCTTTTATGACCCGCAAATTTCTTGTGCTTTCATACTTCATCACTTGCAATGGCTTACATACAAAGAGGTGGTATTGGTATTAACAAGAAACGTGTGCTGTTATCAGTAAATAAAATTAGTTTCATTTCCCTTATTTATAATTATTTTGTATTCTATTACAATGTTAATTATATCTATGTAATGTCATAGATGCAGTTGTGCTATTATTAAAAAAGAATTTCATACACAATTCTGTAATAGGACAATCAGCATTTAATGGATACCTGTTAACTGTTTATCAATGGAAAAATGTTGAAATGTAAGTGTATACAGTATCGGACCATTTATCCGGCTTCTTAAAAAAGAAAACAGAATTATCAGAAAACTGGGCTTCGTAATAGTTTGCCGCTTAATTTCCATGGTGTATGCGTCGTATGACAGCTACTGTGTACCCCTCTCTATATTTGTGATTATCTGTACCAATTTATTATAATTTTCCTTTAATGCCAAATCTAAAAGGCCAGCAGAAAGGCAACTCATTAGTGGAAAATTGAAAAGGAAACCTTTTGCGCTCAATATATCAAAGAAAGTAGAATTACTTATGACTCGATAAAGTTTCAGTCTTTATTTTTCTTTCTTTAATTTTCATTGTATATTTTACGTGGATTAATACAGATCAAACTGACCCTGCTTTAGAAGTGTATAAATTTGTATCTGTTAAATAACAATTTTCTTTACTTTTCATTGTTTATTTTTATATTTTGAGTATATATTAAGCCTTGGTCTAGAAATCTGGAAAATCCAGAAATCCATGTCACTTCTGTCCCAAGCTTGCTGGATAAATGGTCTGATGCTGTATACCAAAAAAGTTACTAATTTTCTTGTGAAATATTGTCTATTGAAAGCTGTCTTTGTTTGCAGACCAGCCAGGCTGTGATGGTTCCAGGACAAGAACCTCTGACAGCCACCATGTTGGCTGCTGCTCCACCCCAGGAACAAAAACAGCTTTTGGGTGAACGTCTCTTCCCAATGATTGCTCGTTATCACAGTGCACTTGCAGGCAAGATCACTGGCATGTTGCTCGAGATAGACAACACGGAATTACTGCATATGCTTGACTCCCCAGAATCTTTGCGTTCAAAGGTAATTGAAGATATATTTACAATCCCTTTTTAAATTAAGAAATTTTGAGATTGAAATTTAATTCTAATTTATAATTAATCCTATTCAAGGTGAGTGTAGGAGAAAAGGAACTCTTGTAGGTTAAGTAGAACAAATTTATAATACCCAACCTTCTTTCTTTTTTTTTTTTCAAGGAAAATCTGTAATTTTTCAGCTTGATGTTCAATCAGAAAGATAAAGATCCAAGTAATAAAGCAGATCTGTCATCACTTGTTAAAATAGATTTCAGTTACAGCTAAATTACACCATGAAAAAATTCACTGATATATTTGAATTTCTATGAAACAAATTTTTAAGAGAAGAAAATAGTGAATTTGTTTTAGGTGAAGGGTCCATAGTTTCAAATGGAGGGTAAGAAGTATTTTTATCAGCCAAGTTTTACAAGTTTGTTAAATTGATCCCTTGTTTATGTTCGCCAGCGTTCACGCTTGTTTTTAAAAATTTTTAGTGATGCAACAAAAGACAAAAGAAGTAGCTTATTCATTGATCCAAATATTCCAAGTTCTTCCCAAAGGTCCACTAAGTATGCATACCAAATTTGGTTGAGCTGTGCCAATGTTTAAGCAGGACAGACAAACAGTTATTTTATATTTTATACATAAAGCTAATGGTGGCAATTTTTTTTTCCTTATCTCTGAACTGATTTTGTTCACATGCATTACAGCAGGGTACACTTGATAAAATCTTCAACCATTAATAATTATTAAGGATTGCAGTAATTCTAGTAGGTTATTAAATCTATCTGAAGAAATGTATGTTTTTAGATTTTTTTTCTTGGTTTTTGTTTAATAGTAAGTTTATGTACTTTGTTAAAGGGGGTGGATTATTTTTATGTTCCCTACTATACATACTTTATACTAAAACTGAAAATGCATGTATTTATATTATTGATTCCAAACGAAGCAAGGAATCTAGCATATACAGGCAAAAATGGTGTCTGTTTGTGTGTATTTTTTCGCTATCTCCTCCAATATGGCTGGATGGATTATAATAAAACTCTGTAGGAATAAAACTCAGTTGGATGGAGAAATAACCTGTGGTGTTGCATAAGTTGTCATGGTCTCAAAATCAATCACACATAAATGGAGAGAGAGGGAGATTAGTGAGAGGAGAAGGAGCAAAAGCTAAGTGAAGCTAGCAGATTGGTGAGGCAGGCCTACACACCCTGCGACACACACACACACACAAAGGGGGCAAGAAAAGGTGGAAAGACTGAAAAGAAAGAAGCAAAGAGAAAGAAAGGATGGAAGCTAGCACTTGCAGCCCAGCTAGTGCTGTTTTTGTTTTTTTCTTTTCAGTCAAAACTGTTGAATGTTTTTCATGTCTAGAACGACAGAATGAAGATGACCTCGGCTAGGGACATTTGCGTGGACTCAGAACCCAGAGGAGACAAGACGTTCAATAAAGATGGAGGACAATTTAACCGTTTTCCTGATAAATGATAAATAAATTCAATTAAAAAGAAAACATCCATCAGTGGACGGTGAAAGTTGCATGTCTACTTGAATTACTTACAATCTCACTAGGAATTGGGTGTGCAGCTTTTTTTGGTTGGTGAACAGAAAAAGTTATACATCTACTTCATTTATATAGTTTTCAAAGTTGCTGAATGGGCCAAATTGCACTATTCCCTTTGTATCCGAGTCAGTTAATTGGTATGTATAACATCATCATTATCATCATCCTTTTACAGTCCATTGTTGGACCAAGGCCTTTCCCATTTTGGGGAAGGTAGTGGCTGATTAAGCACGCTTGGTTCCAATATATTCTGATTAACTGGTTTCGAATTCAAAGTTGTTGTAAGGCAGAGTTGTTGCCTCACAAGAGACTAGAGAGCCTCTGCCCTGCTAACGGGCTGCACTTTACAGTTTTTTATATTGCACAAACTTCTGAAGATGCCTGTGAAAAATGGCGAAATGCATAAAGTCTTAATGTTAGTAAAAGATTTTGAGATGAAACACATTTTTCTCAATCTTTCATTTCCACATTGTCAAATTACTAGTACCATTCTGTCGGATTGCCTTACATCCACACACATGTAATGCCTTTTATAACATTTTTCTTTTCTTTGTCCTATTAAAAAATTTCCTAGGATGTGTTATCAATCATATATTTAAATTTGTTTATTCATTTTATTTCAGGTAGAAGAAGCTGTTGCTGTCCTCCAGGCTCATCAGGCCAAGGAAACTACTCATCTGGCAGTCAAGAAAGAATAAATAGGGCTGCCCTT
>VCCN01002354.1:6077941-6095102 GCA_006491835.1 Architeuthis dux
AGTTTCGAGTCTTCCTTTTTCTCCAAGATGGATATACAACATTAGCAGTTATAAGCATAAAAAATGAAGAATTTGTTATTCCATATATTTCTTTTCTATTATTGTCAAACTCCAGTACAAAGTCTGGAGTTGACTTTGTTTTCCTACCATACCATAACAAGAACAATCCTCACCAAAATTAGGGGTGTAATATGTAAAATCCCCATTCCCCATCTGTGATTTGAACTCACAACCTAGTGATCACTGTCCGGCTGTCTTACTGACTGAGCTAAACTGACAAGTCTTAGATATTAATGAAAATTTATAATACAGATATGCACAGGCTTATTTCATTCTAATAAATAAATACATTTATACAAAAAATATATAATTTTTTTAATTTATTATATATACAATACAAAAGTTGCAGTAATAATCTTCTGTCAGAATAGTTGGAGTGGAGTTTGACCCCGCAGCAGCCAGTCTTTTCTATTGTTTTCATCTTAATGTTGCTTTTTATCAATGTATTTTAAGTTGTCTGAAGTTCTGAGATGAAATATTTTCATTATCCTCTAACTTAAGAGATGCCATGAATGACCCAGTATAGCACCCCACAAACACTAGAATTAAGTAGCCAGTTGTTGGTACTGACCAATTTCAAGCCGCCTCTGCCATAAAGGTTGCCATCTAATGTTATCCAGTGTCATGTCTAATGGCAATATTAAAGACAATAAGGAAAAAAAAAAAAGTATATATTAAAAAAAAGCATATTTCAACAAAAAAAGATTTTATTTAAAAAAAGTATATTTAAAAAGACCCCAAAAACAGAAAGTGTATTTCAAAGAAAAGTCTGTTTTTATAAAAGAATGGAAACTGTATCTACTTACCAATCCTTTGTATTTACCACTTAGAATCATCACAACGCCCGGTTCTGTCCGTGGAATTACAGTCTCCAACATCTGTTGACTTAATCCTGAAAAAAACAAACAGACAAGAGTTAAAATCAAATGTCCAAGAAGAAGAAGAGGGAGAAGAAAAGAAGAGCTTCAATATGTGGTATGAGTTCTCCCAATAAAAGCATTAATTTACGAATAGTTTAATGAATAACCCACTAAATCAGAAAAAAACGCATCAGGAAGATTTATTAACACTCCAATCAGAATTGAGAAGAAACACTGGGTCTACTGTTGAAATAATAAATAATTTTTACATTTTCAATAAAATTGTGCACTGAAACATTGTTTATATCAATGATTTTAGAAATTTTATTAAATTTTTTTGCTTATAAAAATAAAATAAGACATACTTCTTAACTTAGTTCTAGCAAATGGGGGATTAATATTAAGTCAATTCATCAAGAAATTAGGATTATCTGAAAGTGTTATTTGTGTTGCTATCTCCTTCGGCTTAAGAGGTAGAGCACTATTGTAGGAAACTAACTATTTACACATAGCTCTCTGAGCGCACTTACTTTCAGATTGAGCACTTTAGTAAATAGATATAAAAACATATAGGTTTATATGTGCTTATAAAGTGACCTACATACGCTGAGGTGACTTGGGGCGGTGGTAAGACATCGGGCTGTCGACACAGATACCCGGTTTCAATCCTCGCTCAGGGCACCAAGGCACTTATAGTCAGTAGCCACACTGATGAGTCGTATAAACGACGAAACAGCGCTGTCTGTGGATTTGACAACATATATATTATATATATATATATATATACACATACATACATACTAGCTGGGCTACCCAGTTTGGTCCGGGGAAAAACCCCACTAAATCTAACAACACTGGAAAGCAAATGATATTTATTCATCTGCTCACGTTAGCAGTTTGCACATCAAAATGGACTATCGGATTTAAATTGTGCCCATTGTGTTTGGATTAAGCTTAGAGGTAGTGTTAGGATGTTTTGCTGTAACAAAAACATGTTTTATTGTCAGGTTAGTGTTAGATTCCTTTAAAATATATGGCCCAATTGGCTTATAGCACGGAGAGAAAGAGAGAAAAAGAAATTCACATCCATGGTTACCTATGAGGATTGGAATATAAGGGTGCAGTTTATCATTAGAGCTACATTATAAATAGAATGTTATCCAGTGTCATGTCTAATGGGCAATATAAATCTTATAAAACTTTTTAATATTTCCTCTCAAAACTGACAAATTTCTGGAAGGTTTCAAGATCTAAGAGAAATGAAATTAAAAGAAAATCTGGTCTAAAAGTTCAAATAAATACAGGTATTTCCCACGTAATGACCTGGTTCTGTTCCGTTGACAAAACAAAAATGGTCACTGAACGAATGCATTGATTTAGGGCTCATTATCCAACCTTCAGTACCCCACCCCTAATCTTTTTCAATTCAACAATGCAAACAGTTATGTACTTTGCATTGCATTTTTTTATGAATCTATCTTTCATTTTACATCTTTGGTACACTATTTTTCTAGAAACAAAGAGGTCTAATGGCTTGTTTTTATACCTTTTTCATGAATCTCTTTTTTCATTTTACAATGCAGTGGATTCGGGTTAATAGGACTAATTTTCCTGAAGCCTGGCAAATAGGGTTCAGGTAGTTGAGCAGATAACATCAATATTTGAGAGGAATTGTGCACATTATGATACAAGCATGAAATTTGGTGTGTTTGTCCTCCAGAGGTTTCTGATCAAATCTGCCCGATTGGCCATTTGAAAATCCAAGATGGTCACCAAATTGGCCTCCTGAAGTTGATTTTTTTCATAGAAACGTGTGTAGTTGGCTGAATTGAATAATCTTGGTGTCAATTTGTATGTTTTAAAACAGGCTAGAATATTTTTTCCTAGTTCAACACTGGTATAATAACTGTAGTGATATAATATGAAATTTTCTGTTATCCACTCCACTACAAGGAAATTCAAGTAAATAAACATAGCAAAAATAAGCATAGCAAATATTTACAGGTGTTCCTACATTTGGAGAGTGAATAAGTCTGTCACCTATGTTTATTTTTTAACATCGTCTCCCTCCTTATCAATGCAATTAATTCAGTGGAGATGTGTATAAAAATATACACAAGTGTATGTGAGTGCATATATGCATGCACACACACACAAGTGTATATAAAGATGTATGTGTGTGTTTCTGTGTATGTATTGAAAATTCATAGAAATAAAAGCCATCCTCCTCACCTTCAAGCACTTTCCCACCGTCAGTTCTGCAGATGCAATTGTCTATGGAAAGAATATCTACAACCACAACCTGAAAAAAACAGAAGAAACAAGGAAAATAAATATAAGAATTGGTAAGCAGTTATATATTTTTGGTTGTTACACAAACTTAAATACAAACAATGTTTTTGAAGCATCAATAGAGGAATTAATATAAAATGTCATTCACTGAATTATTGTTGTATATGCCAGACTCTAGGATAAATGGTTTATTAGGGTACTTAGAGGATTACCATTCACTGCAACTCATCCAAGCCCCATAACTGTCCATGTAGATGGTTCGGTTAACTACACACTATAAACCCAACGCATTGGACACAGTGTAATATTTACATTGTTTCTTGTTTCTTTAAATCAAATTCTATATACTGGCATATACAGTAATGTATGGAAGATCGGTCATGAAAACGCATAGAAGATCAGTCATGAAAAACGCACAGAAGATCAGTCACGGAAAAACACACAGAAGATCAGTCACGAAAAAATGCACAGATGATCAGTCATAAAAAACGCATAGATCAGTCATGAAAAACGCATAGAAGATCAGTCACGGAAAACTTACAAATGAATCAGTCACGAAAAACGTACAAACGAATCAGTCATGAAGAACGTACAAACGAATCAGTCACGAAGAACGTACAAACGAATCAGTCACGAAGAACGTACAAACGAATCAGTCACGAAGAACGTACAAACGAATCAGTCACGAAGAACGTACAAACGAATCAGTCACGAAGAACGTACAAACGAATCAGTCACGAAAAACGTACAAACGAATCAGTCACGAAAAACACACGGAAGATCAGTCACGAAAAACAAACAAAGGATCAATTGTAGATGTACTTATAGAACTCACTAGTGAAAAATAATTTTGTTGTCAAGATAAACGAAATTCCTTTCAATTTCAACAGAAAACAAAAAGACAGCCAGAAGGGAAAGAATTCCAATAAGCATAAAATCAGAAGAAAAAAACTGTACCTTTTCTTTGTAATATTTTCCTTTTTTGTAAGAATTGCTGACGATTCGAACTCGGATTTGTGGCCGTAACCAAATCACACTGCTGCTGCTGCTGCTACTACGATTTGATTCACTGGAAAATTAAGAAATAAAACATTGAAATAATAAGATACCAAGTAATGTTTTCATTAATTTCTGACCACTGATAATCCCCTTATCCCTGATTTTCAATGCATTTCTATAGTAAAATCATTAGCAATGCATTTACATTATATATGTTACACCGAATCGGTGAAATTGCCTAATTGGCAAAATTTACTTATTTTTTGTAAAAAAAGATTGATTTCACTTTGATTACATAAACTTTTGATCGTAAAAAATAGTTGTTTTTATCCTTGTTTTGATTAAATAAACTTTTGATCAAATTAAAACTTTGTATTTATTTTTTGTAAAAAAAGTTAAAATTTCGCCAATTAGGCAATATCACCAATTTGGCATAACATATATATAACAGCCCTTTTCTTTTAGTAATGCTTGCCTTAATTCTTGACCACTGACAATCCCTTTCTTCCTGATTTTCAATTTATCTCTATATTAAAAATCATTAGGAATGTATTTATATTACCCATACAGGGTGTCCTGTAATTATCTCCTTTCTATACACGTTGTAAGGGGAGTAACTTTGTATTGACTAAGCTCAATCGTGGAGAAATTGAATGATGCTTTTACTCTTAGGTAAAAGTACAATCAGTCAACACAAAGTTACTCCCCTTACAGCAGAGACAATTACAGGACACCCTGTATATTAGCCCTATTCTTTGATACTGAGAAAAAAAAAAGAAACCATCTTTTTAATCCAACCAAAATTTGATCAAAACATTTTTATTTACATTCACTATTTGTTTGAACTTTCAATCAATCCATGGAACTTAAAAGACATGGTAGGTGTATAATAAATGGGTTTGAAGTGTTTTGTTGAGTTATTACTGAGTAATCTAACCTGATGTGACATATGATATGGATTATCAAATATCATGTCATACTAAACAATGGATCTCGAACCACAGCAGGACGAACTTAAACTGATATTTACATTATTACCATCATAATCACTATTTTCCCCATTATTATTATTATTAATCACCTGTTCTTTTTTAATATTTCTATTATTAATCACCAGTACCAAAGGTTTAGGTTATTCATGTGTTCTCGCATTTATATGTATCTATGTATCTGGACTTCACCCAGCCCTAACCGTCCATAGTAGACACTTGAAATTTTGCTCCCACACTCCCCTCAATGAGTAGGGAAAATGCTTTTTGTTTTTTTTAAAATTCCTCCCCATATAGGTTTTTAGAGGGGGGGTTCAATTTTAAGCCCTAACTGTTCATAGTAGAAACTTGAAATTTTGTACACACACTCCCCTCCATGAGTATGGAAAATGCTTTTTGTTTGTTTTTTTAAATTCCCTTCCAAAATAGGCTTTTAGTGGGTGGTTCAATTTCCAATGTAAGCTGATGCTAAATTGGTCACTAGTTTGTGTCCGCTTGTTTTTTTGAAAATTCAGACATTTTTTTAGTGCTCACCCCCAACACAGCTTATATGGGTGGCAGTGATTCATAATTTCCCTTGGAATGCTAGTTATTTTGATATTTTTCTCTTGTATGGATCAAGTTGAGGCTTTTCCTAAATAATCATTAATATCTAGGCAGCTCACCTTTGACATAACCAATTGGTGTTCAAGCCCTGTCAAAGTCAGAATTACAAAAGCTAATAACTGTGATAAGAGATGCGGGTGGCCCAACGGTTAACAGCACGGAAATGGAATCAGCAAGCCAACAGTTGGTGTTCACTTCTTATTAATCCCCTTGGGAAAGGCTTAACCCCCCGCCCCTGCTATGGATAAATAATAGGGTAGACTGGGTTCTTTAGCTTTGGTTGGCAGCCAGTCTAGGAGATGATCAACTCTGATTCCAAACCAGGAGAGGTGCCTCTAAGGCACTTTGGTTCCACTCTTCCAATAGGTCCAGGATTACTTCTCTTGCTGGTACCATGTAACCTAGTGCAACTAGTCACATGTTACTTGGACAGGAGATAGTCACCGCCAATTAACTCCTATTGCCCTGAGAAATGCCATGAAGAGGAAGTACTCAGCATGGAACCGCAACGATCTACTAGGTCAGTGGTACCTAACCAGGGGGGTTAGGTAATCCAAGGCTATTACGGTAAAAATAAAAGTTGTGGTGAATATTTTTGGCTTAGGCGTAGTGGGGATGTTGTGATGCAAGATGGAGTATAATTGTGCAACTAACGGTCTAAATCTTCCTTACCAGTGTTGTTCATTAAAATTATTTTAAATTTAGTTATAGTGTTAGGCTTATGTTGTTATGTTTAATTGGTTTTATTAACTTCAATATATGGAAGCGGAGGGGGGGGGGCACTTAGTAATCTTATTGACAAAAATGGGGAATGACCTTGAAAAGGTTGGGAACCACTATACCAAGTCATAGGTTGAACTGTACTGGACTAGAATAACTGAGATAGGAAGGTCATCTTCTTTAGGAAATTGGCATTAGTACTTTGTGATAGTACATTTCCGTACTTGAATTATTCGCAAAAACTAATTTTTTTTTAAAAAACAAAGAAAAGATACGTACTGATAATTCTCAGTTTTGTACTTTTTGTGATTTGGGTCCGGGTGGTCAATTCTTTCATTGCTGCGTTTGTTACTTGACCGATGGCTACTCTGACCATTTCTGGATGATGATGTTGATGATAATGTTGATGATTGATGTCTTTCTTTCTCTTGTTTCTTTTTCTCTTCTTCTGCTTTGTACTCATCGACCTTTGCCTTATCTGGTTGGAAACATTGAAAAATGTAAAAGATGCAAACAAATGGCCAATTGGAAAATGTGTAGCAGGAAAATGAATTCATTGTGGATCAAAGAGGAAACTTTAAAGCAAGAATTATAAATAGATATAGTTACTTATTTTATATTTTCTTGGAAACAACTTGAAGCTTTATTTCATTTTTTTCTTATTTTTTTAATTAAAATTAGTTGTTGCAAATAGGTTTTTTAGTAGTGGGTTCAATTTAGAATGTAAGTTTATGCCAAATTGATCCCTTTGTGTCCAGCAGCATTCTCACTTGTTTGGACTTTTTATTGATCACTGCCCACCACCACTGTTTAATTTACAGGGTAAAAAGAAGCATATATAGCTGGCGGTTATTCATAATTTCCCTTGGAATGCTAGTTGACCTGTATTCTCCAACTTAAAAAATAGCATTATGTTAAAGAGCTTGAATTGAACCAGAGATCTAATTGCTTACAATCCAGTGCTTTCCCTGATACTGCTCTCCTAGTGAAAATGTTACTGATATACGATTATTCATTTTTGATTAGTAAGCCTGAGTAGCAGCAATAAAAAGCAACTAAAATTAAGATGAAAGAAATGACTAGTCAAAAATTAATAATCGTATATCAGTAAGTATTAACATTTTCACTATTAGGACAGCAGTATATTATATATTTTAGTTAATGTGCCATGTGTATGATAATATACACAATAATTTATTATGTAGTGATATACATCAACACCTGAAAGTAGTTACCAGATGAGATACACAGCATTAATCCATTGCATCTTGTTGAGGCTCAACAACAATATCATATACTTTAAAATGATTGCAAGCCCAATATTTTCAGTAGGATAGCACTATGTAGATTATGATAATAATTGTACATTAACACATGAGAAACTATGAAACTGTAATTATGCTATGTTGTAATGACTCCATTTAGCACTGCCTTTTTTAGCAACATATCAAGAGCATTAAGATAAAGTGTAAAGATAACATTGCTACTTATTAATATAAAGTGTAAAGATAACATTGCTACTTATTGATATAAAATGTAAAGATAACATTGATACTTATTGATATAAAGTGTAAAGATAACATTGATACTTATTGATATAAAGTGTAAAGATAACATTGCTACTTATTGATATAAGTGTAAAGACAACATTGCTACGTATTGATATAAAGTGTAAAGATAACATTGATACTTATTAATATAAAGTGTAAAGATAACATTGATACTTATTGATATAAAGTGTAAAGATAACATTGATACTTATTGATATAAAGTGTAAAGATAACATTGATACTTACTGATATACTTGGAATTTTTCTCAAAATCTTTTTTGTTCACAAGTCGAATGTTATATTGGCTGACTGTGATGGTGTTGCTGCTGATGGACAATTTCACCAACACCCGGGCATTGTCTTCATCAATACTTTCAACCTACACAACAACAAAAGACAAAACATGACAAATCAACAAGAAAACAGAACAGTTATGAAATCATGACAAAAGTCTTTTTCAGATTCTCAACATTTTGATGGGTAAAACTATTAACTTTATAAGGTGACTGCAAAGAAGTATATCTATCTATCTATATATATATATATTACAGTGAATCCGCAAAATTGCCTAATTAGCAAATAAAACTATGTATTTTGGATCATATAAAGTTTTGAATGTAAAAAAAATAAAAATAGTTGTTTTTATCCTTGTTTTGTTTAATATAAACTTTTGATCAAATTAAAACCATTTATTTATTTTTTGTAAAAAAAGTTAAAACTATATATTTATTTTTCATAAAAAAAAGTAACATGGTTTTAACTTTTTTTTACAAAAAATACGTAATTTAATTTGATCAAAAGGTAAAACTATGTATTTATATTTTGTAAAAAAAGTTAAAACTATGTATTTATTTATTTATTTTTTATAAAACAAAACGTAACTACGTAGTTTTAACTTTTTTTTACAAAAAATATGCAATTTTAATTTGATCAAAAGTTTTAAAAAAGGTAAAACTATGTAATTATTTATTTTTTGTAAAAATAGTTAAAACTATGTATTTATTTTTTGTAAATATGTAGTTTTAAATTAAAATAAAATAAAATTATTATGTAGTTCTAATTTGAACAAAAGTTTAATTAAACAAAACAAGGATAAAAACAACTATTTGTTTACAATCAAAAGTTTACACAATCAAAAAATAAATAAATACATAGTTTTATTCGCTAATTAGGCAATATGGCAAATTTGGTGTAACGTATATACCGTATTTGATGGCATATAAGACCTCATTCACCCACTCTTTTCTACATCAACCATTGTGGCATGCCAGTGAAAAGACATTTTCGTAAAGATATCTGGCAACAAGACTAATGCACACAAATTCTCTGAACTTTTGGGTAGCATCTCATATATAATTACAACCAGATGACCTCACTGTTGTCAAGTATTCAAAGGTTTGCAAAGCAACTTTGTAACTTCTGATGCATATGTTTAATAAATCCTACCCATGATATAACAAATAAACAACTAGTTTCAAGATATGCTTCATGATATCAGTGAAAGAAAAACAATTTTACAATGATTTTTGCAACAGGAAAAACACATTTTATTAGATAAATCATTCAGCAGACTAGTATCTCCACCATTGTTGTTTTGATCACTTCATTTTGGCCAAAATGTAGTGATTGAAAAACAAATACTAGTTTGTGTGAGAATAGAAATGTCCCAGCAGATTTCTAAAAGAGACTTAAGGTACATATATATCCCAGCAGTCACAGAAACTTTGGGATATATGTGTCCCAGGAGTTCTTGAAATGGTTAAAGGAAACATCTGGGATGTGCGCGCGTACATTGTGTGTTTGTGTGTGTCTTTGCGTGTGTGTGTGTGTGAACAGAAGTGAAGACTTACTTTATGGCTGACTGTGGTTGCAGCTGAGGCTCAACACACAATTACAAGAGGTGGCCATTGACAGGACAAGATCGTTAACTGCTCTCACCGCTGAAACAGGGGACACAGTCACAATCAGTTTAAAGCACCGGGTTCATTTGTTTTCTGGGTAGACATACAAGAGTGGGGTCCAAAGATTTAAGACAAAAAAGTTATCCCCCTTGAATACATGGACATGCACGGAAATATTCCCTTATGTAAAATTTTTTTAGAAAACAATAAAAAAGACAAAGATGAATGTGTGTATGAAGTAAAAAAAAATAAACTTCATATAGCTCATCGTAAATAAATTTCCTTTTATTTAAGACTATTTTAAAGACAAAGCTAAGTAAATAACAATATTATTTTTAATTTTCATGACTACTTTTTACCTTCATCTTAATTTTATTAGTTGGTTTCATTGCAACTTTTTGCTCAGACCAATTACCTTCTGGCAGAGAGCAAATAGCGTCGATCGAAAATAAAGGTGGGACTTGAGCCCACTAATAATGATTTATAATTCTTCATCTAATAATTTTTTTAAAAAAACCAGAAAAATGTAAATAACAATAACGAGAGCTTGATGTCTTTAAAATAGTCTTAAATAAAAGGAAATTTATTTGCGATGAGCTATATGAAGTATTTTTTTTACTTGCGTGATCGAACACCGCTGTTTTTTGGTAAAAAGTTGCAATAAAAGCAACTAATAAAATTAAGATGAAGGTAAAAAGTAGTCATAAAAATTTAAAATAATATTGTTATTTAATTGTTTTGGGTTAAAATAATTTACTTAGTTTTGTCTTTAAAATAGTCTTAAATAAAAGGAAATTTATTTGCGATGAGCTATATGAAGTTTTTTTTTTTTACTTGATACACACTTTCATCTTTCTCTTTTTTGTTGTTTTCTAATCTCGCCTTGCGTGATCGAAAACAATTTTTACGTAAGGGATTATTTACATGTATTCAAGGGGAATAACTTTTGTCTGAAATCTTTGGACCCCACTCTTGTATGTGTACCGTTTTCTGTTTTCATTCTTTTTGTTCAAGATACCTTCTGTAATTCTGAGAAGTGTCATTATCAATCTAAGAGTTGTTCAGACCACTGAACTCATTCTTTCTGTTCAAGATACCTTTTGTAATTTTGAGAAGAGTCATTATCATTCCAAGACTTGTTCGGACTATTGAACTCATTCTTTCTGTCCAAAATACCTTCTGTAATTTTGAGAAGAGTCATTATCATTCCAAGAGTTGTTCAGAATATTGATCTCATTCTTTTTGTTCAAGATACCTTCTGTAATTTTGAGAAGTGTCATTATCAATCTAAGAGTTGTTCAGACCACTGAACTCATTCTTTCTGTTCAAAATACCTTCTGTAATTTTGAGAAGAGTCATTATCATTTCAAGAGTTGTTCAGAATATTGATCTCATTCTTTTTGTTCAAAATACCTTCTGTAATATTGAGAAGAGTCATTATCATTCCAAGAGTTGTTTGGACTATTGATCTCATTCTTTTTGGTTTTGTTGTTAACACTTTCCAGCCATCCCCGGGTTTACAAATCTGCATGGAAGGAAGACAGTCTTTTTTTTTCCAGGTTGACTAATTCACTATAGCAGGGGTTCTTGCCCCACCCACTCTACAGCTAAAAAAATTTGATATCCCCCTTATTATAAAACAAATTTGTTGTTGAAAAGGTATAATATGTTAAATTCAGAATTCTAAATTAAGGAATCTATGGAATCTGTAATAAAATTAGTAGTATTGTATAATTAAGAATTAATAGTATTGTATAATTAGAAATGAATAGTATTGTGTAATTAAGAATGAATAATATTGTATAATTAGGAATTGAATAGTATTGTATAATTAGGAAATATTAGTAATTAGGAATTAATAGTATTGTATAATTAAGAATTAATAGTATTGTATAATTAGCAATTAATAGTATTGTATAATTAGGAATTAATAGTATTGTATAATTAGGAATTAATAGTATTGTGTATTTAGGAATTAATAGTATTGTATAATTAGGAATTAATAGTATTGTATAATTAAGAATTAATAGTATTGTATAATTAAGAATTAATAGTATAGTGTATTTAGGAATTAATAGTATTATATAATTAGGAATTAATCAGTTAAGACTTTACACAACTCAGTTTTGAGCCATGGAACGCATTTCACTTTTTACTCCCCCCCACCCTCATATATTCAAATTGCCCCCTTATGGGGCATGCACCCCAGGTTCAGAATCAGTTCACTATAGCATTTAAGTAACACACGCTATAGCTTGATTACTTAGACATTGTTATACTTAATTCAGGAGGAAATGGATTGGGAATACCAAATGCATAAACAATAGGTCTTCAAATCTCTTTTCTTAATAGTGACACACCCTACAGCTGGAATAGTTTATTCTTGTTCAGTTTTTAAATGACTTCTTGTAACAGTATTTGCAAGTATATAAGACCCCCCTCCCCTTATTTTAGCAGGGAATATTAAGAAAAAAATACATTTCCCTGAATTCCTCATTGATCACCTGGTTTTTTAAAACTCTTCCTCAAGTTCTGGACAATGTGAGGCCAGACAAGAAACATTACGTTTACCTTTTGTGCTATTATTTTGTGAAAAAAAGGAGGGGGGGGGTCTTATATACCATCAAAGTTGATATTTCTTACTTTGGTCCTGAAATTTAGACAACACAACCAGGAATTGCAAGTTATAAATCATCACTGATGCAGAATATAGATAGTGTATATATTTATCTAAGCCTGTGGCCAGTTTGGGACATAGGCTGCCAATAAAGACTCTCCAGGCATCTCGGTCCTGGGCCAATTTCACCAGCTGTTTCCATGTATGACCAGTTCTCTCCAATTCTAAATCCAGGTCATGACGCCAGGTGTGTGCATAGACCTAATAAACACTTGTTTACTTGACAGATGAACAAATGGATCAATCTGTTCAAATTCTCCAAACATTTGGGTAGCACCTCATAAGTTACCCAGTGTTTTCCGTGTCTCACCAGATATTGAGCTGTAATATTATTTATAGTCTTGATTTACCCCACTCAGTGTGAATATTCACAAGGTTTACTGGAAAGACATTGCCATTCCCTAACAATTAACTTAATTGTATACGCTATATATGGTAAAGTAAAGAATCCTGTCTCTTAAGATGGAGTATGGATCACAGTGACGAAGACCTAGTTTCTGTTGTATGCGTCAGCTTAGTATCCTTGCAAATTTCAGGTCTGGTCGAGACCAGGACTTTATTCCTACAAGGTTTTCCTATATACAGTACCTGTACTAAAATTCCAAATTCCGAAAAGTCTTGAATAAGAGATTGTGTACCAGTATTTAACAACAAAAAAAAAGCTTTTAGATTCTTCCAATCGATAAATTCCTGCAATCACCGTACAAATGTTTTTATTTTTTTAATTATTTTTTTTATTAATGCTTTTTTTATTTATTTATATAGTTTTAGTTACTTATTTTTCAGGTATTTAAAAAATTAAATTTAAAAAAGATAATTTCAGATACTTCTAAAATCCTGCAATGATAGCACTTACTGTTCCATAAAGTCCTTTTGAAGATCCTTTCTCCACCAAACAGAAACTCCCTTTCTTCAACACCAACACATCTTCATTGTCTTTCTGTTTGTTTTGTTTACTTTGGTTTAACTGTTGGACCATGCTTTTATCCGCACCAAGTCCCATGCCTTTCGGACGAATCACGGCATCAATTGTGCCTACCAACCTGCAAAAAAAAAAAAGAGACAAAAAAATTGAAACAAAAGGATTGAAATTCACAAAATATATTCCGTGGAAAAAGACATTCTCGATTGTATAGACCATGATTCTATGGTGCGTAGACAAAAAGTTTGTTACTAACGAAATAATTGCATTATCAGTAATTTTATTCTCTAATACCAATAAATTGTTATTCATATTATTCCCATATCGCAAGAGACTGGTTTGTTAATTTTTTCTAAGTACAGGTATACCTTGATTAGTGCAGTTAAAACCGCACTATTCAAGGTCTTATTATAATTTAATGTGTTTTTTCCCCCAGTTTATACTTAGTTACATTAATTTGTACAGCAATACATTAACCGTACTACATAAAAACCTGCACTATTCAAGGTATTCCGTATATATTTTTTCCCTTTTTCTAAATGTATATTTAAACAGTTGCAAACCTATCACAACTACTTTCCATGCGGACATTGTTTTTTGGTTGTTAATTGATTAACTAGTCTAGCTTTAAAAAAGGTGCACAGTTTTATACACTAACTGTAAACCCTTTTATTAATGTACTAATAGGGGGATCAGGTGTCCGTTGATGCTGATTGTCCGAATTATATATAAAAAAAAACCTAAATGGCCAAATAAAATGTAAATAGCCCAAATGCATACTTGACACAGTACACAGATATAATTAACATTGTAAGAGAATATAAAATAATTATAAATAAAAGAAATAAAGACTAATTTTATTTATAATGAGTAGAATCTACACTGTACTTTAGAGCATACTGCCTTAGTTTGTCTTTAGTATTATCCATGTCCGACATCGTTTGTTTCTTTACACTGTATTCATCGCACACTCACGCCACTGATGAACCAGTCTCCAACTTCTTTATCAGCTCTAATTTCTGAGAAACTGATAACATGATACATTTTTTGGAAGCCATTGTAAGTGATAACATAAGAAAGCACAATAAATCAAGGGGTCATAAAAGGAGTCAATTAGTAAATACTGCCTCCACCGAAATAAAGATGGTGGAGTGAGAGTCTGTCTGCCGCCTACTGGTCACTTTGCACACTAACAGACAAGACCACCAATTTCAAATACCCCCGATATATAGTGGCGGATAAAATATTTGTAATGAAATGATTTTGTCCGCTATTTCCGAAATCCGTTACAGTTATGTTTTTTAATTCATCATGCAGTCGGGAATCAAAGTCATTTTCTGAAGAACATAATAAAGACCACGTTTTTCAAAATAATTTATTTTTGTAGTTGCAACTGCGTAGTAATCTTTAAATGCATCTGAAATAATTCAAACAAAATCCCCAATTTTGAAGCTGCTGATGGAATTGAGAGATTCCTGAATCTCAGTGGAATTTGTGACAGTTGTTATTGGATAATTTGACACATCAAGATTATCATGCCATATCTTCAGAATTCCATTTACGCTCATAATTGTGACATGGGCCTTTGAAATTCCTTTAACCACAGGGCAGCTGCTCCACAAATCAAGCTTTTCTACTTGTGCTAAATGATTTTGATCCATCAAGTGTGTTTTCACATTCGGCTAAGTTGGCAGCACTCTGAACTACTACTTTCTTCGACCTACTCAAGACTTATTGGCAAACGGTACTTTTAGACTCACCCCTAATACCATTAACAACACTTTTGTCATGGGCAGTGGCAAAATATTAAATTCAGCTTTATATTTTGTACTAAAATGGTGTAAAACTTTCATGGACTTGTTCTTAAATTCATTTGAAGGACCATCACTGTGAATTATTTCTGTCTATTGAATGTCTGCATTCAAATATAGTTCATCAAGGCAAGCGAAAACGGCATTGTTGTCCTTTTTATAAACATCAAGAACAAACAAGTAGCATGAAACTTCTTGATTGATATACCTAGCAACTGTGAATAAGTTAACTGTGGCTCTAGTCCACAAGGCGCTCTGAATTTCATCCTGATAATTACAGGAATAAGCCATGGCAAAATCAATTTGTGTCACACCAGTGTCCGTTTTTTTCTTTATCGATTCAAAATTGCTCTTCTTGTATTTTGTTTTAACTCAGACATGGTGCTGGAATTTTGAATAATCTTCCATGATGTTGTTGTGTAGGGCATGAGCCATACAGCTTATGGAAGTACATTGCCTATTGCCATTATCATCCATAATCCACTCTTGATAGGAGACTTCGTCTTCTGGTGCAACTCCCACTAAGTAAATTTTCTTACCTTTAAAACAATTAGTGCATTCAATTTGTTCGACAAGTATCCAGTTTCACTATCAGAAAATACAATAATTTTCATGTTATAAGTTGGTACGTTTTAGGGGTCTGAAATATTGACCTTTAACTTGCTGTTAAAACGCCCTATCCATTTCAACTTTGATAACTTCAAAGGGAGAAAATTGTAAGAAAATTCTGATGGCATATTTGGATTCTACACCCTTTAAAACCTCTGTACATGAACTTCTATTCCAATATCTACAATATAAATGGTTGCTTTTTTGGCTAAACTTCAATATTTTGCAGCTTATGTTTCGGATGAATTTTGAAGACCTATAAAATGGAAATAGTTTGGAATAACAAATTTTAAAAAAATGTCTGGGTTGTTTGCAACATAGATTACTACCCAGGAAGAGTTTTAGGCAAATCCCAACCTGGTGGTTAAAGAGCTTTGATGATTTGAAATGGAATGACCCGAAAATTAACAGAACTTTTGGCAACTTTTAGAAAAAATGCTGCTGAACTGCGAATTTTGAGGGTTTTTTTCAATTTGATTTGTTGTTTCCTCTTATTTATTATAGAACTCATCCAAAAAGCTGTTTGAAAATTTGCAATTTTGGACCCTGTATTTTGAGATTTTCATAATTATATGAACTCAGTAAATAAATACACTTTGTAACTGTAGCTCCTACCCTGTGTTTTGTAAAGAACTTTATTGACAAGTTGCACTTTCTTCTTACTCTTCTTTAATAAGCCTTATATCTTTACTGCAATTGATTGCAGATATTTTCAAGTGCTTTCGTCCAGTGGGGACTATTCAGTAATATGTGCGATATCACAGTGATTTAACCCTCCATTACAGATGTGTAACATTTTCTCAGTTTTGTTCAAGTGCTGACATAAGTAGCATCTGTAGATAAGATTTAATCATAAGTATGACAGAATTATACTTCCTGGGAATTAGGCCAGGCAACATTATTCATTAAAACAGCTTTCCAAGTGTCACACACACACACTAATTTTCTTTCATCTGTAAAGATTTTGCATTGAAAGATAAACTTGTACTAATTGGCCTTGTGGTGTTGTATATACTATTTTACAATGGAGTCAATATTGTTCTTTTTTTACTTTTTAGTATAAGCCAAATTTTGTGCAAGACTGTCAATTGAGAATGATATGCGGTTGTGTCTCTCTGAAAAGGTGCCTAGAATTGAGTTACCTATTGGAAGGAGCCAAGCTCAT
>VCCN01002354.1:6106724-6119324 GCA_006491835.1 Architeuthis dux
AGAAGTTTTTTTAACCTTGCAGTTGTGAGGGCTCATTCACATCCTCACTGTACAAAAGCTAGAATGAAAAATAGCAAGAATTTGTGCTCTTTTCCCTTACGTTAGAGAGTTCTAAATACATTTAAAAACCTGTTTAAACAAAGGGTATCATCTTATGCACCCTGGGACAGATCAGGATATTCAACCATGTTTTCTTTTGTGTGGTTTCGGGCACTTTTGGACGTTAAGATTTAAATAGAAAAAGCACAGACGTATGATGATGTTACGGATTTTACTTTGTTTTATACTTGAATATACTCGAAATAGGCTTTTTTTGACAGCAGATAATTGCTTCATTAAGCCAGCTTCAGTGTAGTTGGGCTGGGATTAAACTAATAAAAAAAATGGTAGTTAAATTTGGTATGTCTGATATCAGAATAAAGATTATTTAAAAAAATATCGATATTCTCAGATGTGACCGTCTTTTCAGTTAGGCTGTTCCATGTGTTTGCTACACTTGCAGAGAAGAAACTTTTCTAACACCAGTGGAGGTCTGAATTTGTAGTTTATGGCTGTGCCCTCTGGTTTTACTGCAGATAGATGAAGTCAGTATTTTTTTATCAGGGCATTTTGAGCAATGAATGTCAGTAGCCACTCTATGTATGTTGTTCCAGATTCTATAGACCTCTAGTAGGTCAGCACGTTTTCTTCTGTATTCAAGGGTCTCTAGTTTTGATGCTAAAATTTTATTTCTTTAAAAATAGTGAGACTGGCTGCTACAATATACAGGGCAGATCCAGGATTTTTTTCCAATTTAAAAAAAACATTTTTTTTTCAATCTGTCCATCTAATTAGACAATAGATATAATACATTTTTCTTTTTAAGGTTAGTTTAGGATTACTTAGGATTATTAGGGTTTTTTTAATATATATATAAAATTTCATTATCTAGATATTTAACAAAATTATTTTTTAATTGTGCTTTGCTCAAGCAGGGAGGGGTCCTTCTGGATCCACACCGGAAATATTGGCACAATACTATATAGAACATAGCATTGACTGTCGAGAGGGTTTGCTTAGATCAGTTTGCATTGAAACTAATTCTATAGGAGAACTTTCTGTTATTACTCTCCAAAAATCGAGGTGAAAGTTTTGCTTTTGAAAATAAAACTTTGAAATAATTGAGATGATATCAAAGGATCAGTGTAAAAATTTATTTAAAATTGTTTTGGAATATTTTACAGAATCAAAAATGATTAAATCTTACCTTGAAAAAATATATGAGCACTATAAAGATACTAGCATATCAGTACCCATAAATAATTGACAGGATTATTTAAGTGTGGATAAAGTATACAAATATATATGTTAGTATAGATGTATTTATTGCAAACAAAAAAACACATACCTCAAACAAAATTTATTTTTCTGTCGATTTTCTGCAACGCTTCATATTTTCTGTTTTTTAATAATTTCAAAGAAATAAGGCAAAAGAATCGGGTAAAAGAACAAATTTATTTTTCTATATGAGAAAGACATCAGTATTATTCATGAAAAATCAAAGTTGTCTATATTTAGTGGAATTTTGTTATTACATCAGCAGTAGTAGTAGTAGTGTTATAGATGTGAATACACAGACAAAAGTAGAGCCTCTCTTCCTCTCTTTCTGTTTGCATTAGTGTGACAGAAACCAACCAACAAACAGTGATATGGGCTTTTATATCATAAGATTTTTTTTTCAAAGATGTCCTTAGGATGCATCGATTTGTATTTCAAACCATTTTCAAAATACTAACTTTCTTTTTGAGTTATCCCCCTTGATGGCTATAAATAGCTAGATTTTTCATTTCCAGCTAACTTTATAGCTAAAAATTTAATGTACACTTCAAATAATGTTGTTCTCCTTTAAGACACTGTTCTTCAAATCTAAGATATTGTTCTCGAAAACCTAACCCTGTGTATGAATTCTGGAGCGTACATAACATTTTTAGCTATAAAGTTAGCTGGAAATGAAAAAAAAAAAATTTAATTTAGCCACTTTTAGCCATCAAAGGGGATAACTTTTGGCAATCTTTATGCTATTGTATTTTAGTACCAAATAAGCAAGGATTACCAAATAATATTATTGGACCGAATACTTCTTGCCAACTCAAAAAATATTTTTGTGCTAAATTCTGTAAAAATAGCCAAAACTGGCCAAAGACTGCCAAACAGACACTAAAAACAGTAAAAAATGGCCAAAATGTTTAAGAGTGAACGACTAATTTAAGAAATGCGCTGAATCTAGCGTGATACGCGCTAAATTGGCAACACTGTTTAGAACCATGTTAGGTTTGTGGAATACTCAATGAGGATTGAACTCACAAGTAAGAGCATTTGATTAGACAATGTGGAAAAGAAAGATTGAGAAAAGCGTGTTACATCTCAAACATGTTTATTATAATGAAGATAAATCTCGTCGTTGTGAAGAAGAGATTTGAACTTAGCAGAGTTGTGCGACGATACATGCTGTGTAGTGTGAATGAAATGAGATATGTTTTGTATGTTTGGGTGACCAATATGTTTGTTAAATTGGATTCACTTTTCATTCACACTACACAGCATGGATGTTCACAACGACGAAATTAATAAAGATCTATCGTCATGATAATAAACATGTTTGAGACGTAACACACTTTTCTCAATTTTTCTTTTCCACATTGTCAAATCTACTATTCTGTCGGATTCCCTTACATCCACACAACAAACATACACACACAGCAAATTCTGGTAGTACAGGGAAAATGAAACAATAATCGCAATTATATTTGACAACATCTGCATGATTTTGGCTTTTCTTATTGCTATCCACTGACTTTATTGCTACTCCAGTATTTCCTTGCTACGTCATTTTCCGAACTAACAGACTAAATATTTCTAATTTTATGCTAAAATAAACATTGAAAGTTGTCGAATTTAGAATTCTTTGATTTGGTTTCAAACCAGTTATGTTGCGTAGCTGGGTGTGAAGAACTGGGAAATTGCACTCTGAACGCTTTGGTGACAGACCCTCCAGGAACTTTTTTGTTGTTAATGAAAACAGAATATATATGTCAAATTGACCTACGACTGTGATATAGAATATTGCACATATTTTTCAGTTTGACAAAATAATATTTTATAGTGTACTTATCAAAGATATATTATACTCATAAAATCTACAATATACCCCCATTACTTTGGTTTTCATACATTTGGTTTATAAACCGTTAAATTACGTTTAAACCGCGGTTTGAAACCAAATTGCAAAACTCTAGTGACAGAGCCACATATTAATGGCATCAGATTTAAAGCGTGCTGGAACACAGAACTTGTCAGACCACAGAGCGGTGGATCAGAGGACAACCTGTACTTTCTAAAACAGGCAAGTGAAACCTTTGAGCAATGGGCCTCACAAGATATTGCTCATCATAAATCGGGTCACTAAAAATTTAACAAACATCATATTTAGAACAAAATAAAACTATTTTTAAGGAAAACTCATTGATTTATTAAGACTACTAGTTCTCATACGTAAAAAACAAAAATATGGCGCCAAGAGTCGGATGTAAGGAGTGAGTTTAAAAGTGTGATTCAGCTTCTGTTAATTGATGAGTCTTTGTGGCTGATTGGTAAAAGCAGCTAGGCTTAAACTAGACTCCCTCTGGCAATGAGAGCGTGAGTTCGATTCTCACTGAAGGCATATAAAATTTCTTTCTGTTTTTTCTTATATAAAACTTAATAAAGTTTTATATAAGAAAAAACAGAAAGAAATTTTAGTAAGAAACTTGGGGTTGGATATTTAAAAAAAAAAAAGGTTTTCAATATTTGGAGGTATCTGAGATTTTAATAAAAAGTTATGCTGGTATAATCATGAAATTAAGCGTGTCATACAGAAAGTCATAAAGGGCCACAGGTTGCCCATGCCTGTTCCAGAACAAGGGAGATAATTGATCACTGCAAAAGTAATAAGACTCAACAAAATTTTCATTCTGACAATTATTTATTTAAAAAACCTATTTACACAAAAGAAAAGCACCACATTTTTTTTCAAAAATTGATTTTAGTGGGAGATAATATTTTTCACATTTTATATAAAACTACAGAGCAAATATATACATGAAATTTATGAAATCATTATCGAAGATAAAATAGAAATTTTCACACCCTAATAGTGGATTCTGGTTTAAATGGAACATTGGTTACAAGGAATTGCTGCTTAGTAGGATCAATTGTGCAAGAATGGAATCAAACCTATGTCATTTTTGGTCCTTTTTATGCAAATATGCTTAAAAGGAACGACTGCTTGTAGGGACCAAAATTTGTGATCATGATGTGTTCAATTTAAGAGGAATCTACTAATATATATATATATATACGAAATTCAAAGAATGGATCATTTTTATATCCAACAGAATATGATAATTATAAAGACACAGCATGGGTGTGAGCAATAGCGAAACAATATCGCTCACACCGATGCCGAGAAATGTAGGTTCCCAATTAATAAATGTCTAATATATATATGCTGAAAATTATGTTTGGCTATTATACATTTTTTATTTTAAATTTTTTTTTTCTCCCTCGTTATTAGGTTTTAATAGGCTTGATTGACTAATATATATATATAGGCCGAGCATGATAAGTGCCCAATGAACTATTTTTAAAAAGTTGATATTTTCATTATTTTTAGAGCAACAATGCTCCTTTTTTTTCTTCCCATTTTGAAGCTTGAACACTGAATCATAATGCAGAGTGTTCAAGCTGAACATTGTAGCTGTAAAAATGATGAAAATGTCAACTTTTAAAAATGGTTCGTTGGGCACTTATCATGCGCGGCCACTCATATTAGGGTGTGTTTATCATTTAAGTATTAATGTTATAACAAAATAAATCTACAAGAAAAGACAGTGAAAGAGATCAAGGGCGGTAACTCATACCTTCATTGCTTAAGACTTAACACAACACAGATTCTACACAAGAGTAACTGTTATTGTTCCGATTCCTTATAACTTTAATAAATTTTAAAAGGATTACCATTTCCTAAAAGAGTTATTAGGGTTCACAAAAATTCCTGAGATGAAATAAACATTTCGATTGTTAACTTATGGCTGCAGTTATTTTAACAAAATATAATCTATCTATTTAATGAACAGGGTGACTTTTTCTATTTGTTTCTGTGTTTGCAACTTCTGCAAAAGCACACAGATACTACACTTTGATTTTAGGCAGAGGGCCAGGAAATGAGACTTTGATCCTAGGCATAATTGCCTATGCATACATAAATAATCAAGTCATTTATACAAAAAGTTTCTTCGTGAAATTAACACAAAATGGCCAAGATTCATTCTGATACTGCTGTACGGACACCCATTATTATGCAATGGCTAGTGGCTTAGTCTTGTACCAATATGTTCAAGCTTCAATATGGCTTTGAACCTGATTAAAGAAAGTTTACTAGAAACACCCACTATTCAATGATAGTTCACAACCTACCATATATAAGACGGGCATTTACTTTAAAAAAAAAAAAAAACTATGTAAATATTACACTGTGTCCAATGCGCTGGTATTATTAGGGGGCCGTCTACTGAAGCTCAATATGGACAGTTATGGGACTTGGATGAGTTGCAGTGACAGTTGCTGATGTAGTGAGTTCATCCCTCACTAGGTGCTCCACTATCATGGCCTTGTGTCAGACTAAGCAAGGCCTAGTAAATAGTACTGCTTTGAAAGTATAAATCATAAAAAAGTTTTTCTTTTGATATTTTCTGATCATAAAATTATTAGACAAAATTCTTCTGGTTTCAATGTCATTTGAACTTCTTCATTTCAACTGAAGAGTCTGTTGGAATGGCAGTTATTTTTGTTTTTGCTTTGGAAACACAATTCTTGATATCCTGCTCTTCCTTAACCCGTTTGCTGCCACAGGGGAGATAACTTGTCTTTGCAAGTCATCTGTTCAGTACCAAGGTGAAGATAACAATAGCCAACTCCTCTTACTATAGTGTATTATTCAGTCAAGTGCCATGGATGAGATAACTCTTATGATTCTTTTACAAGATGGCTGCATCTCCTTTTGCAAACAAAGGGATTTGCTTTGGTGATATGACAACTAGTGAATGAAGACTTTCTATTTTCACCAATTTTTTATAAAAAAACCAGGCATAGGAGTTACGTTAAAAAATATATTTGGCAGTGAACAGGTTAATAGTCTTTTAGTCTGGTTACTCTGTATATCATGATGGACATTCCTAGGATGATAATCAGTAGAACGCAACTGGTCACAACCAATGACCAGGTGGCCCTTTCGTACATTCCTCCACCCTTTGAACTGCACAGTCTATCGCAAAAACATTCGGAAGCTTCTGTAAATGAACAAAAAAAATTAATTGATAAATAAAAAAAAAGAAATAAACTGCTTAGGCACTCAATAGAAACCGTCATTCAATAAAACACTTTATTCAATCTGTCGTACTTAAAAACATGGTAGGTGTATAATAAATGAGTCAGAAATGTTTTGTTGAATTCTCACTGCAACAGCTGACAGGGCCGTGTTAAGAATATTTGAGGACCCTGGGGAAAGCATGGATTTGGCCACAGGGCCGACCTTGATTTAATACATGGATTCAATAAAGATAATAATACCAACATCTTTTGGCAGCATGCCGTGTTGATGCTGAATTTTCAAAAAACAAGCAGGCACAAACTAGGGATAAATTTAGCATAAACGTACCTTGTAAATTGAACCCCACCTACTAAAAAACTATTATGGGGGGGAGGGGAGAAATTAAAATAAAATAAAAAAATATAATGAGTAAATGTTGAAAATTTCATCCCTCTAGATCCATTGGTGCAGCCTGTATGCATGATACATACATAGCCAGCCGGACCGACAGTTGGTTACAGTTTCTAAAAAAAGACAAGAAACATACATATATACAATAAGAAAATGTACATACAAGGTTTGTCCAGAAAGTATCAAGCCATTTTTAAAAATATCTCTAGAAACTTTTCTACTTTTCAAAACAGTCTGAAAAGTCCTCTTTTGGGATCGCCATCAGCTGCTTCATTGTGTTCTCCTTAAAAAAGCTGGAAGTTGCAGAGAGCCAAATCTGGATTGTAAGGGGGCTGACAGACCTGGGTGATGTGATGTTTGACAAAGATCCCTGCACAAGATATGAATAATGACTTGCCTGGTCATGTGACAATCACAGTACACAAGCTCATTCAGTGGTATCTCACTGCTGACTGAGTAACCCCACAGGAGAGTGTCTGTTCACACATTTGCAGTAAGGTCCGGTCTGATTGGTTGCCAAGTTATATCAAAGCCATGCAACCAGTTCTTGAGTTATTCAAAATGGCTGTATACTTTGCAGACCTCATAACCTTACCATTGACTGACAGGGCCATCTTATCGCATCGGCACACTGGGCAGTCGCCCAGATGCCCCACGATTTTAGGAGCCCTGAAATTCAATTTGAAAAATAAAATTATTGAATAGCAGACATAGAGAACCTTCTCTAAACCAATGTATACATTCATGTTTAAATCAGTTCTTGACTCTTTATTGAATCCATGTATTAAATCAAGGTCGACACTACGGCCTGCGGCCAAATTCAGTAAATTTCTTTCCGCAGGGTCCTCAAATATTCTTAACACGGCCCTGTCAGCTGATGCAGTGAGAATTCAACAAAACATTTCTGACTCACTTATTATACACCTACCATGTTTTTAAGTACAACAGATTGAATAAGGTGAATAAAATGTTTTGATTGAATTTTGGTCAGAATAAAAGGAGGTTGGACTACAGGAATTGTAGCTATATACGAGTAGTAATTAAAATACATTACAGAAATTGTAGCCAAATAAATATACATACATAGGTACATCAATAAGTCCACAGAATATATTTTAAACACAGGGGTAAATATTAATCACATAGATCGAACATTATACAGTAAAATTTTTAGATTCAAATTCAACTAATACAGTGCCATTTATTATAATCACAAATAATGTTATCAAACGCTTATTGTTTCAAAATCAGAGGATCTCAAACACTTTCTTTAAAATGAATTAAAAATTAAACATAAATATTATATTAAAATATTCATTTTTTTATAATGTTAAGTTTATAACAATGAACATAAATCGTTCCAATTTTTATATCCTTTGCTTAATGTTATCATCCGGTTATGGTTATTTAAAAGACCCTTAAGTGATCACAATAAGCAGTTTCTTCTGTAAGAATGTGTCAGGCTGCAGACTTATTGATAAACTCTCATATATATTAAGTGTAATAGAAATACATTACTTTTTATAACTGTGGGGAAGTACTCAGTCCAGAACATGTACTGTTGCTGCCGGAAACCGTGTTCAATCTTTGGATGGCTGGATATGAGCAAGTGACTTTGATTATAGCGATTGAATTCTGGCCAGCGGAAATTGGGTATCTTTGGAATGTAGTGGTACCCTGGAGTGGGATTCCTGATTGATATCAAATATAAAATCAAAAATAAATATGATGAAATACAGAAACAAGTACTGAGAATGGTTGTCTGAAGTTCTGAGATTAAGTATTTTCATTATTCCACAAAATACCATCTATAATTTTGAGAAGAGTCCTTTATCATTCCAAGAGTTGTTCAGACTAATTCTTTTTGTTTAAGATACCTTCTATTATTTTGAGGCGAGTCATTATCATTCCAAGAGTTGTTCAGACTAATTCTTTTTGTTTAAGATACCTTCTATTATTTTGAGGCGAGTCATTATCATTCCAAGAGTTGTTCAGACTAATTCTTTTTGTTTAAGATACCTTCTATTATTTTGAGGCGAGTCATTATCATTCCAAGAGTTGTTCAGACTAATTCTTTTTGTTTAAGATACCTTCTATTATTTTGAGGCGAGTCATTATCATTCCAAGAACTGTTTGGACTATTGATCTAATTCTTTTTGTTTAAGATACCTTCTGTAATTTTGAGAAGAGTCATTATCATTCCAAGAGTTTTTAGAAACATGGTGTTTGTTCACCTGGGTACCAAATGAATCAAAAGCCACAAGTGTGAGAGTTTTGTAACAAAACAAATTTTCAAAAGCTGCATTAAAAGTTTCCATGTGTATGTTGTGTAGGCCTGCTCTAGAGTATGTTATTTAATAATATTTAAATCACATATAATCAACAGGGTCATTTTAAAATAATTTTCGAGTTCTATTCCCGATATCAGTGAAGAGTGTGGAAAACTCTTCATTAGGACAAATTTCCCTATGCATTCAGCTGCTATAGCTATAGATGGCGCCATACTCCATTAAATAAAAATTAACACGTTTTTTGGCTTTTTTATACCCTTTATAAAATTCAGGCATAATAGGTTGGTCTTGAAAGGATTAAGTAATTTGATTTCAACTGAATGCTAATTAGTACCCTTCCTTCACTCACCCATGCATAGTAAAATTGGTGAATAATATCATCATCAATTCACTTATTTTTTCATCTTCTTCAGTGTAGTCCTGTCGAGGATAGACACCACTCATCTCCCTGTAGCATCTTGTAAAATAAGGGAAGCCAAAAAGGTATTGAAGTTCTTGGCCATGAGCAACTCCTGCAAAGACAAAAAAAATTAAAAAATAGTAAGACGAGCATTCCAAGGGAAATTATGAATCACCACCACACATATATGCTTCTTTTTACCTTGTAAATTAAGCAGTGGTGGTGGTAAAATTAAGTTACCTTGATTGAAATGCTACCAGTAAGGTTTGAACCATAAAATCATGATTTAAAAAACAAAAACAAGTGTGAATGTGTCCGGACACAAAATAAGGGACCAATTTAGGATAAACTTACATTGAAAATTGAAACCTATTTAGGGGAGGAATTTTCAAAAAACAAAAAACAAAACATTTTCCCTACGCATTATTAAAAATTAAATTATTAAAATTAAATTATTAAAAATTATTAAAAATTAAATTAAACATTAGCAAAAATTGTTAAAGAAATGGTGCTAAAATGCGTTAAGTTTTGTCAAAATGTAACCTTCCAGTGAGGGTTAAAAGAGATTTTAAAAATATTTTTAATATTTATTTCTGTCTTCCTGCCGGACTAGCCCCATCCTACTACCACCCCCATGGTTATCTCTTCATTTCTGCACGAATTACGAGGGTTGGTCTTGAAGTTGAGGGCGTCTGGTCTGCGCCGCCATTCCACCGTTATGGAAATTAATTTTTGTGATTACATATATTTTTCTTATTATTTATGAAAATTTTGTTTATTTATTATATCATACTAAGTAAAATTTATACACTTCATTCAGAGGTCATATACAGTTCAGATTACAGTTTAGCATAGATTACCTTCCTCTGGGATTAGGGTAGGCCTATGAAAAAAAGGAACCTTCAGCCTCTAGGGCACAAGGTAAATTTTCAGGATTTCAGACTTATTTCAGGAAGAAAAAAATTAGTGTCTTTGATGCTGGGAAATACAGCAATTATCCCAACTCCCAATATATTCAAGATGTATAGAGCACCTTAATCGAATTCAGATCCATTTTCAGGTGTACAGGTGAACATCGTGGCCATTGATGCAGCAAATTAAGTTTCAGTCATCTCTGCAGCTAATAAGATTTTAAACTGACTTCAAGTCCACCAATGCCGATCGTGATCCCGAAAGACACAATCCAAAACATCATAATCCCAAGTGTTGAAATCCCGAAAGTTCAGAATCCCCAATGTGTCTCTCGTGATTATGACCCATACCCCGAGTACACCATTATGAAATCAAACTTGCATCTACCAGCCTGAATACATCTTACCTAAAATAATCTGTAAAATAGCTCTTTATTTGACTTTCACACACCCAACATATAAGAAACAATATTATGCCCTGCTGCATAATAGTAAAGGTATAGCTTGAATAGTGCGGTTAATTCATTCCAAAATTTTCTGTACTGTTCAAAGTCTCATTATAATTTAATGTTTTTTTCAGCTTATTCTTAGTTACATCAATTTGTACAGCAATACCGTAACTGTACTGGATCAAAGCACACACTAATCAAAACCGCACTATTCAAGGTATTCTTGTATTTTAGAAACCGTCAACCATAACTGTCAACATAGGTTTCTTTTAGTTTTTAAGTTGGTCTGGCTGTATTTATCATGCGTACAGACCGAACCAATGGAGCTAGAGGACTGAAAATTTAAACATTTACTTGTTATGTCTAAAAAACAAAACGTTTCTTTTTGTCTGTTGAATTTGTTCACCCCCCCCCCGCCCAATACTTTTTGGAGGGGGGGTTCAGTTTACAATGTAAGTTTATGCTAAATTGATCCCTTAGTTTGTGTCTGCTTGTTATTTGAAAATTCAGACTTGTTTTAGTGATCACTGGCCAACAAAAGGCAAGAGAAGTAATTTATTTATTGATCACCCCCTTTTTCAATTTTTCTAATTGATTACCCCCAACACGGCATGGTGCCAAAAGTTTCTATATCCCTGATGTTTATTCTAATCAAGTCATGACTTGCGCTTGACTTAGATTAAAGTGATGCAGAGTTGTGCACATCGTCAGCCTCACTCTCATGTCCCGGTCAGTCTGGGTTCAGTGGTGAAACTGTCTCAGCTGGAATTTGAACTCAGCTCACCAAGTTCACTCTCTGTGCTGTTAACAGTTTGGCCACCCTGCACCTCCAGATGGGGACCAAAGTGGACCAAGCACCCCAACAGTATTTCTATATAGCAGCAAGAGGCAAAAGCTTGTGGCCAGATGAGCTGAACAAGGAAAAAAAAAAGGAAAAGGCCAAAAAGTGAAGCCAAGTGAAGCCAAGTGAAGCGAAGAAGAGAACAAAGGAGGGGTCGAGTAAGGAGAAAAAGACTGGTCAAAGTAGGACGACTTAACCGCCAAAAATGTATTGCATCATAAAGACTGATTTGACCAATCACCACTAAAGAAGCTAACATTTTTTTTTATTTTCGTATTAAGCTGGCATGTCAATGACTGTTTGAGTTTGAGTAAAAAAAACGATTATTTTATTTTTTTTATTAAATCAAGTATTGTAAACCATTTTTATTAATTTTTGACTGCTATTTACCCTCATCTTAATTTTTAGTAGTTTTTAAAAATAAATCACAATGTATAAAATGGTTTACAATAAACAAATAAAACAATATCACTGCTGATGCCAGCCTTAGTGAAATTGTGATTAAACAAACTAAACATTAGGATGAATGTAAATAGTAGTCAAAAATTAATAAAAACGGTTTACAATAGTTGATTTAATAAAAAAATAAAATAAAATAATCGTTTTTACTAAAACTCAAACGGTTATTGCCATGCCAGTTTAGTACAAAAGTTTTAAAAAATGTTAGCTTCTTTAGCGGTGATCAGTTAAATCAGTCCTACTTTGTCAAAGACTGTGGGGAGGTTAGGGTGTTGGAACATTCTAAAAGAAATCAGAAGAGCTCACCTCGCCAAGGGGGAAGGTAATCATTAACTGATCGATAGTCAAACACGTAGAGGTAAGTATCATTGTATCTGCTTTGATATTTGACGACTTCATCAATTCCAGCACCAAACATGTAATCAGACATCATCTGAAAATGGAGGAAAAAAA
>VCCN01002354.1:6163012-6173088 GCA_006491835.1 Architeuthis dux
ATTTACTAAGCTTAGCTTAGTCTGGCACAAGGTAAATTGAGAAGCAGATAGGTGCTAGGAAGATTGTATTTCAACAATCCATCAAGGATTATTTGTTTTTGAATGAGAGTAACAAGAAAAATTCTCCCAAATGCAAGGCTTAAACTCTTAAATTCATGAACCGCTTGAAACCACTTCTAAACACAGTGCAACTCTTCAATGAATAGAATTTATTAAAAAAAATGGAACTCTTTTGTGAATTGAATTAAAAAAATTTTTTTTTAATTTACCTAAAAGTGCAAGGGAGTAACTCTGATCAGAAGTTAATCCCCTTGATTTAAGAGTTAATGGTTTAAAGAAAGCTAGGTTTAAAAAATTAACAACTTACCCGGAATGTAGGGTAAAAAGTGTACAGGAATGATTCACCAGTCCCATAGAAGTGGTCACTGACTTTTAGTGGGCACGAGATCAGGGCACCAAAAACCTATGAAAGAAAACGATTTTTTATAAACATTATTGTCATCCTTGAAAGGCATAAATTTAAAAAAAAATTTTTTTTATTAGTCAATCTTGAAAAAAATTTAACCGTGCAGAACTTCTGCTTAAATACGAAAGTATATAAAAAAAGTTTCCCAAAAATTGTCATGTAGTTAAACGTTTTCAAGTTTATACTTGTTTGTTGATGGAACCTAAATACTTTACATAAATAATTCTTAATATACTTGAAATAGCCTTTTTTTGGCAGCAGTTAATTGTGTCATTAAGCCAGCTTCAGTGTAGTTGGGCTGGGATTAAACTAATAAGAAAATGATAGTTAAATTTGTTATATCCGATATCAGAAGAAATATTATATTTTCAAATATTGATTTTCTCGGTTGTGACCATCTTTTTAACTTATGCATTTGCTATTCTTGCTGAGAAGACATTTTTTTTTAACACCAGTGGAGGTCTGTATTTGTAGTTTATGGCTGTGTCCTTTGGTTTTACTGCAGATAGATGAAGTCAGCATTTTCTTATCAGGGCATTTTGAGCAATGAACGTCAGTATCCACTCTATGTATGTTGTTCCGGATTCTATAGACTTCCAATAGGTCAGCACGTTTTCTTCTGTATTCAAGGATCTCTAGATTAAGTTGTTTTAATCTTTCAGTGTAAGATATATCTCCCAGCCTTGGAATGGTCTTGGTGGCTCTCCTTTGAACTCTCTCTATGACATCTGAGTTGTACTTCAGGTAAAGAGACCATTAATATATTTTTATATTAAATAATTTCCAATTTTGATAGTAAATACTGTATTTGATGGCATTTTTCAGCAGGGAATATTAAGGAAAAAAATACATTTAATTCTTCTCGTTTGTCACCCAGTTCTTTAAAACTCCTCAAGTTCTAGCCAAGGTTACATTTACATTTTTTCAGACATACATACCTATTTCCTGATTCAATCATTTACCATATATTATTCCATATATTTTTCAGACTCTTGTCTACATCTTTGTTGTTTTTAACTAATTTTAGCAGTTACGGCCTCCCGTATCTGGGCCAACGCAAGGACACTTGCAGATCTTTGGATATGGCACTGTAAACTTACTAACAACAGGGATCAACAAAAGATGATTTCTTCATAAGAACAGAAAAAGCTCTTCCAATCTCACGTGTTCTCACGTTAACACTACTAACATAATACCTTAGCACTCAGTCTTGTGATTCTGTCAGACTATGGTGTTTTAGTTTAGAAGAAAAAAAAAAACAAGTGTCTTATAAAGACCACTGGATGCAATCCTCATCATCATCATCATCAGCAGCAGCAGTTCTCGTCAAGAAGACGTCCAGAATGTCTTCTTTGATGGCTTTGAGGTCCAATCCTTGAAATGCATATTCTTCCGCACACAATGCACAGAAATTGCCCATTGATGTTCAGATTGTTGATTTCGTTCTTGTAGTTGTCGCTGCTTTCATGTTTCTTGTTTGGCTTCAAATTTCTGTAGGGTAACCTTGAGTTGATACTTGTAGGTTTTTCTTTCACCACACGTCAGAATAGAGGATTTGCTTAGGGAATCTTTCGTTCTTCTTTCAGAAAACATGTCCTGTCCATCAAAGTTGCTAAAGTTTCATGGTAGCTTCAAAAATCATTTAATTGCAATCTACATCCAAGGAAGACCAGAGAATATCTGGCTAAAATGTTGAGTTTAAAACAACACAGAAAAAGCAATAGTCCAGAAAATACATTAAATAACGAAAATACTTCATCTGAAAACTTTAAAAAACATCCAGATAAATGACCTACCTGATTGCGAGTGCTACGCACAACTAATAACACAGGACTGTCGTATTGGGCCATGTCACGATACAGCGTTTTCAGACTGAATCCATGCATATCTGTACTGTAGATAAGCACCCATGAGTATCCAACAGTGCGGCCAGGAAGTTGTTCCACTAACTACAGTTATAGGGGTGAAAAAAAGGCAGCTTCTTAGCAAAAGTTAAAACCAAATCATAAAAAAACCCATTACAACAAATAAAAATTGAGCATTGAGAGTGCTTGAGTTATTTCAACTCTCTGCTACATATGGGCTTGGAAAAACTCTTCATGTTGTAATTAAGATAGTTAATTAAAATGCTGGTGATTAGTGGATACATGTTAAATAGAAACTACATATACATTTTTGACACTAGACAAAATAATTACTGAAAAGCTTTTTTTTCTCTGACACTCATCAGAGATTTGAAAAAAAAAGCTGTTATGATTTAAGACAATGTCGCGACGTGATTTCAAATCTCCTAAACAATATGTTATTCAAATCTGGATTACATCTGACGGTTATCTTCTGATGATTGTCAGACGAAAAAAGCTTTTCAGGAATTATTTGTCTAGTGTCATAAATATATTTATGTTGTAAATATATGAGTATATGTAGTTGTTTCTGTTTAACATGTATCCGCTAATCACAGGCATTTTAAAATTCTGTACCACCAAAAGTACTACTCAAGTAACATTTTTTTAATTACTATATGATGATGATAAAATGATAAAATTCAGTTTTATTATAAGAAAGAAAAATAATAATAAAAAATAAAAATTTAAGTCATCTATTCTTAGAGGAAAGCATGATTTCTTTCCAAATTAGGCACTCAACCCTCTGGAATATATTTTAACTGTGCTGATTTGAGGGACTGTCAAAATTAACCTTGCAAATGATCAGCTGGCATTTGTTGAAGTGATTGAGTTTTTTTTTTATTTGCTTGACTTAGTTAAGCACATTTGTAAAAGATTATAAGTGAAATCATTGTTTTATGTGTTCAACAAGTCATCACCAGCAAAATTAGACACACTCACACACACGTTTGAGTTGTCTTCTCAATTTAATGTTTTTTCTTCTTTTATAATATTGGAATTTTACAAAAAAGAGGATCAAATGTAGAATCCAGACCCTGAAATTGATTCAAGTCAAAAGCACATTTTTACGGTGTAATCTGCAAATTTGCACTTTTGACTTGAATCAATTTTGGGATCCAGATTCTATATTTGCAAAAAGTCTACTTACCGTGGTTATATGTTCTTCAGTTAAAATATGGGTTTCTCCGACCAATTCTGGAAGATATGGGGTATCTTCTATCTCAAGTGATTTCCTGCGATAGGCTTCATCACTTGTGACAATCTGGAAGAGAGAAAGAAAATCGTATGAAGATGACTTAATCAACAACTCTAGAACGCTGCAAATGTTTTAATCAAGCTTTCCAAGTTTTTTTTCAGAACCCTGGTAAGTTCTTTAGAATTACATTTCCTGAAAGGTTTAATAAGAAAATCATGGCTTGGCTTCACAAATGAAAGATTTTGAAGGGTTTTCTATGTCTGTTGCTGGCCAAAGCAGGAGAGCGCGGAATAGCCCGGAGGTCTGCGGTAATGAAGATTTAAGGTAAAGTGCAGTGTGTGCGTGATCGACCTCACCCATCGCACCAAGGGTTTATGTACTATGGCCCACTGAGGTGGGACGATGGTCTTGATGTAACTTAACAACAAATCAGAGGCGACCTAACTGCGCATGCGTGAACAGACACTCTCCCATCGGGTTACTCAGCCAGCAGTGAGATGCCAGTAAGTGAGTTTGTGTACAATATGACTGTTGCATTCACAATAACCAAGCGAGTAGATTCTTTCAATTGTAGTTTTGGGAAATGTCAGATGTAGATGCGACGGACCTGAGGTGATGCGCTTTTTTTCCCAAAAAAACAAAAAAAAACGGTATGAGACATGAAGAATCTACTTGCTTGGTAATTGTGAATGTGACGATCTCAGAGTACACTAGCTCACTCAATGGCATCTCACTGCTGACAGAGTAACTCCACAGGAGTGTGTCTGTTTATGCATGCGTAGTAAGGTCCCCTTGGTTCTCGAGATATTCAAAATGGGGGGATACTTTCCGGACAGAACTTGTAAGTAATGGAATCAGAGAAAAGAGGAAATGTCAGTTGGGAAATGGTTGGTGGCAATGTGCTGAAAATAGAAGGACCTTGTCCGAATGGACCCTGTCCTAGAATAAAGAAGGTGTATAAAGTAGAAGTCTATATTGAATCATAAAACTTAATAAATTGCAGAATTTTAAAAAAAAAATTATTTCCAGGAAAACATTTAGCATATTTAATGGCATAGAACACTGACTCTTTCTCCAAAACAATGACTCAAAAAATATCCCCCGGATCTCATATGTGAAGTTGAGGTATGGTTAAGCTTCTTTTGTTTTCTCTTGTAAATTACAGGAGTAGCATTATTAAAAAGATTTTTCCTGCTGTCCTTGTTCCATATTCTATCCAAATTTTTTTTCTGCTATGAGAAAAAAAAAAACAATAAAAAAAAAAACAGCGAGAGAAACAGGAAAGAATTTGCAGCAAAATAATTACATTTATTTATTTAGAACGAGGTGAGAACTAAATGTATTTCCCGGCGTCAAAGACGCTATTTTTTCCAGAAAAGTCTCAAAAATTTACCCAGCGTTCTACAAACCGAAGGTCACTTTTTTCATAGGCTGATCCTATTTTTATTCATTTTCCCCCAGAATTTTGCAAGTCAGAATTGGCTTGTGCGTCCTCGATGTGGGGAAATACAGTTATTTATTTAGAATGAGATGGGAACTAAATAAGTTCATGCGATGCAATTGGTCTTTAATAATGAATAAAATACATTCATCGATAACATTCCTTGCAATTATAGATTTATACAAATATTCTAAGTTGTCTGAGATTAAGTATTTTTCCACAGGTTTTTGGCTGCTATCTTTCTGCCAGACCATAATGGCTTCAGTGGCTAAACTGGTATAGGCGTTACTACATAACACAGCAAGCTCCTGTGGTATGGTATCTAAGTTTATGTAACTTCTTTGTTCCAATTTCCCACAAATGAATTTGAAAGTGGAAGAACAGATTGGTTGAAAATCTGTGATCATTAAAATAGGTCTGAATTTTTGGGTACAAACTAGTGACCAATTTAGCATAAACTTACATTGCATATTGGACCCCCCCATCTAAAACCTATTTATGAGGTATTTTAAAAAAACAAAAAACATTTTTCTTACTCATTGAGGGGAGTGTGTGTGCAAAATGTCAAGATTCTAATATGAGCGGTTAGGGCTGGGCAAAGTCTGGATACATAAATAGATAAATATAAATGTCAGAACACGTGAATAACCTAAACCCAGCAATAAACCAGTGTTGTGGGTAGCAGTGATTAATAAACCCAGCAATAAACCAGCGTTGTGGGTAGCGGTGGTTAATTAGCTGAAAATGTGATAGTGAACAATAAAAAGCTGAAGATACCAAAACAAAGTACATATGGTATAAAGAACTTGATTCTTGTGAATTTAAACAGACTAAAATCTCTATCTTTTGGAATCCTATTTAAAAACCTTATCTGGATATACTTATCAATCATATTTGAGACACTATATTATACACACATACTGAATCAGGTAGAAATACTGAGACCAAAGCTAAGAAGCTATATATACAGTTCATAAACATACAAATCAAGGGAGAATTTAAACTACAATGAAAATAACTAAAACTGCAGGTACATTTTTTGTCTCTTAATCCGTTCACTGCCACGGATGGGATAACTTGTCTCTTAAGTTGTCAGTCCAGTGCCATGGACGAGATAACTTGTCCTACTCCTACAAGTGTGTTATTCTTTTTGTTATTCACATGCATTTATGTAAATATTACATTCATTAGATATTCTGTTGTATATATTAGTTGATTTGTATGAAAATAAAAACGTTTTAAAACAAGCATTGAAGACTTTCTTGTGCTTTACACACCCCTTTTTATCTCTCCATTCAGAATAAAGTGAAGGTTCTCAGCTACAGAAAATTGAGTCATGCAGTATCATTGTTTTTTTTACTCCTAACCACTAAGTTCGCAGATCAGTAGCCATCGACAGAGAACTTGCATATTATTACAGTTGATTGTACGAGAAAAAAGATCAATATTTTTAGATTGTTTTTATCGATTGCACAGATAAGCTGATCAATTGAGAAGTTAACTTAGCAGTTATGGGGATGAACCATAGTTTTACAATTTCTTAGAGTAATACTCTAAAATCACCCAACAATTTCTCAGCATCTCACATTGTCTTTTCTATACAAAACAAATAACTAATCTAGGTACAATTTTTGAGCTTGAACATAACTTAAATTTTCTAACACGGAGAAATTAACAAAAAATTTGATACAATACTACATAATACATATACAGACTAATATATATATGGAACTAAGTGCAGATATTTTTGGTCAACTAATTAGAGTTGATTTCTATCTGTTGAAAAAACCCTTGAAAGCAACTATCCAAAGTACATTTGCAATTTAGTCAAGTAATATCTATCCAATATTTACGCTAGAGACATTTTTTTGTTGCTACTGCCCTTTTATTAACTCTTAAATTCATAGATCACTTGTAATTGACAGTGGAACTCTTCAAAGAATAGCATGGAAAATAGTGGAACTCTTCAGGTCATTGAATTAAAATATTTTTTTAAATTCACAAAATGTTCAAAGGGAGATAATTTTAATCTGAAGTTATTCCCTTGAAATTGACATTGTATTTTCTTTGTATGAATTTAAGAGTTAACAAAGAAGTAATAAATAAAGACATATGTTATTAACTAAATCATTGGATCAGCAAATATTTTAAAACAATATTTTAAAACAATATTTTAAAAAACGGAGCTATGTGTGCATCACTGCTTGACTAACTATGGAAATGTAGCTTGTGACTATTGCAACTAATGTTACTTCTTCGTTACCTGGTGACCACTTATTGTGTCTTGTTTCTCCATTTTGCTGATCCCCCACATCCGTTCCGCCTTTTTTGTGTTAACTCCTCAGGCTGCTATTCTTAACTGTCGAACTGCAGAAATGCTTCTTAAATGCTATTAAGGAATATGTCGCTGAAGGATCCACTATTTATTCAGATTGTTGGTGGGATTACTCCACCAAGGAGTTAAATGCAGCAGATGTTCATCACTTCATGGTGAGCCATCAATATAATTTTGACCCCGAAACAGAAGTCAATACAATGTATGTGAAGATCAGCAAATGTAGGAACCAATGAGTGGCCTGTAGGTAATAAAGAGGTAACCAATTCATTTCTCTATTAATGCATACATAGAGAGATATACTTGTTCGCAAAAGTAGCTGGAGTGATTTTTACAATGAATAGAAATCAACCTTTATACAATTTGGTGAAACAGTAGTGACTAGCATTGTACAATGGTAACGGAACTAGATTTCTGACAATACATTTGGTTAGGAACTAAACAGGAACTCTTCTACAACAGTAAAAGCAATTAGCAGTCAATATGTACAAAAAAGCCAAGAAGCAAGCGTTCTCTAAGCAAACACCGTAATCAAGACATCCCGCATGCAAGTCTTTGAGTAAAATGCAGTAATCTCCTTTTGCTGAGCAAAAAACCCCAAAAGCTCAGCACCAGTCATGATAAAGGATTAATTCAGTTTTAAAGAAAAACAAATGGTTGAGACAGATTAGGAAGTTAAAAACAAGAACCATAAGTTCAACGATGCGTCCAACATCCTTACGTCCATATCTGTGATTTCCGGTTTCAAAGGAATTCTAAATGAAGTAGTAGTAGTAGTAGTAGTAGTAGCATTACTAGTTGTGGTAGTAGTAGCAGGAGGAGGAAGAAGAGGAAGGTGAGGATGGTTCACCCGAAAATCTGGCTATTAAAAAAACAAAACAATTAGTAAGTTAATTAAATTAAATTAAAGTGTACAATTTTTATCAATAATTTGTTCTGGTGTCTTAGTGTATGGTTATTTTATTTGATAAGTGGGCTTTAAATGAGTATAACATTTTTAGCTATAAAGTTAGCTGGAAATTGAAAAGTTCAGCCAGTTTTAGCTATTAATAACAAACGATACTTGGCAACACTGTAAAGAAAAAAGATGTTTGATACGTCATCTTTTGATCAGAATAGATGTTCGTTTAATCACGTCACATTCCCTTCTTGACATTATATTATATATACCCCCTTTCTTCATCTTTCTGTTATTTACATAAATGGAACTGACTGATTGAAAAGCATCTAAGAGAGAAGTGTTGGATACATCTAAAAAGAAATGGTGGAGATAGTTAGGAAGTTAACAAAAGAGGAAAGGTCAGAATTACAGTGAATACTACAATCTCTATTGGACATTAGTATTTCTAACTCTTCTCATGGGTATATAACAAGTTACTACATCAATATGTACACACTGCAGTACCAGACCATTTATCCAGCTTCCCGAAAACCGGAATTACCATAAAACCGTCATTTTTTAAAATTGGATAGATTTTAATCTAATGGGCTACGTTGTAGTTCTCCGCTTGGCCACTATTCGTTTGAATTTTTGTGGCAGGGTTGAATTGTCTTCAGATGAAGATTATTGGATTAATAGTGATTAAACAGACACTGCTTTAGAATTGCATTCATTTGTATATGTTAAATACAGTTTTGTTCTTTACTTTTCACTGTTTATTTTATATTTTAAGTATATATTAAACATTGGTCTAGAAATCCAGGTCACCTCCAGTTCCAAGCTTGCCTGATATATGGTTCAGTACTGTACAATATTTTTTGGATATTAGTATTTTAACTGTAGTTAACAAAAAGACTTGAACAATAAGTAGATTCTGCACATTTGTTTGATATGAAGCTGTGACATCGATTCTTTATAGATTTGAATAATACAGTTTATATAAAATAAATGACACTTGAATAGGGAAGAAACAGGTTAGTCACTCAATAGAAACAGTCATGTGACCAACGTCTTTTGGCAGTATGTTGTTGGAGGTGATCAATTAAAAAATTGGAAAAAAGAGTGATCAATGAATAAGTTACATTTCTCGCATTTTGTTGGGTAGTGATCACTAAAAAAAGTCTGAATTTTCCCAAAAAAAACCAAAAAAACAAAACAAGTGATCACAAACTAGTGATCAATTTAGCATAAACCTATATTGCAAATTAAACCCCTCCACTAAAACAACTTTTCAAAAAACAAAAAAAATGTTTTTTCTACACATAAGGTGTAAATGATTAAAATTTCAGGCTTCTAGCTCCATTGGTGCTGCCTGTATGCATGATACATACATATATACATAGCCAGCCAGCCCAACTTAAAAACTGAAGAAACCTATGTTGACAGCTTTGGTTGACGGTTTCTAATATAAAATAAATGACACTTGAATAGGGGAAGAAGTAGATGACAGAATAAAGAGCTGATCAATACATAATTCAAGAAGCAGCCCGAGTACATTAACTTTGTTTTTTAATGACATTCATTATATGACCCAAATACGAGAGACATTAGATCAACTCCCCACCAACCTTGAAAAACTCTTGAAAAAAGCCATAGAAACGTTGTATTGACACAAAGGACATCCTTAAGTGGTGCTCTTTCAGTCATCAATGACAAGAGTGTTCAAAAAAGTAGAAACAGATTTAAGAAAAAAAGACGGCTGGCCAAGAAAGTCCCACCCAGAGACACATATGCCATTTGGAGAATGGATTTGCACCAAGTTGAATAATTTAAAAAAATTTATTTTGAAATT
>VCCN01002354.1:6174484-6218366 GCA_006491835.1 Architeuthis dux
TTTGGCTGGAACATTCATTTCTGTGAAGCGACAAAGGTGTTTTATAAAAGATTAAATCCAAATAAAATCTACACAATCAAGTCCTAGTAGTAAAACTCAACATAAAACTTCCAGAGCAAAATCCACAGAGCTGATATGAGTGGCCACGCATGATAAGTGCAAACAAACCATTTTTAAAAAGTGGATATTTTCGTTATTTTTAGAGATACAATGCTAAGACACAAACTAAGGGATCAATTTAGCATAAACCTACATTGTAAATTGAACCCCCCCCTCACTAACAACCTATGGGAGGGGGGTGTTAAAAAAAATGTTTTTTTCTAGACATAAAGAGTAAATGATGAAATTTTCAGCTCTCTAGCTCCATTGGTACGGCCTGTATGCATGATACATAGCCAGCCAGCCAGCCAGACCAACTCAAAAACCGAAGAAATTTATTTTGACAGTTTTAGTTGAGTGTTTCTAATATCTCATTCTATTTTTCTCACTATTAGAAAAATTAGTCACAATTAATAAAATGCTAAAATTCATTGTATGAAAGAAAAAAAAGATTTCTCTTTTCTGTGGCCTGGAAATGGTCAGATCCCAAAGGTCCCATATTAAACTATTTGTAAAACTATGTAAAACTATTTGTTTTTGATTTTATATTATGAACAGTACAGTCTGATGTAATTTCATTTGATTGTTTCAGACGTAAAAGAAAAAAAGAAATATAAAAGCAGAAAGTTGAGGGTGGGGTGAAAATAAAGTCTGGTTGTTCTTGAATGAAAAGAAACAAAACTATCAGCCCGTGTGAAAATGTTTGTTGTTAATAAGATGAGCGTGTGTGCTGTTGCAGCCATTTTCTCAAGGCTGGTGACCAAACAATGGTGGCATTTGCCAACGAGGAATAAATAAACAAAGCGAGGAATTTGTGTCAGGGTCTTGGGAAAAGTCTCACTATAAAATTGTACTCTTGTTGTGTGTTTTGATTTTCATCAATACAAATTTATGTACAGAGCTCTCAATAAGGATACAGTGATGGAAATGGGTATTGGGAACTAGGTATATGGTAAGACTAGGTTTTGAGAACTATGTATATGGTAAGACTGGGTTTTGGGAGCTAGGTATACAGTAATACAGAGTTTTGGGAACTAGGTATACAGTCTTCATTAATAGACATTGAACATAAAATAAACCTAGAAATTGAGAAGTAGGTATATGCAGTACCTCCTCCCCAGCATCACAGTGTACAAATACTGTGAGATAGGGCATAGACCATGGCTCATCTGTTTTCAGATGTTTATGCTCAATTTGAGTATAACTATCTAAACATTGATCAACCCATCAATTATACTTTGTATTTTATTGACTCCTTATGGAGCATATGACCGCAATACTTTGCTGCGTATTCAGTAGCAACTAAGTCATGGCTTATTTGGTAACAATGTAGATCTTTAGCTATTTAACATGGATTAGAGCATGCACATAGATGGTGGGTTAACCCATACCTATGTTGGTCAGTCTTGCACTTGGACGACTAGAAAAATGTGACTCTTTCTGGTAAAGACGATGGTCATAGTCAAATAGAGTTTCTCAAATATGGCAATTAAGTGTTTGACTATCTGGATACTAGTGAGTGCAAAAGACTAATTCTACACACTATATACATACATGATATATAAAAATTAATAAGTACTTACCTGGGCATGACTAAGGCAATCAATCTTTACTAATAATACTCAAACTATATTGGTATTTTGTACCCAACAGCATTTTGAGTGCATCAATATACTGTAATTTATGCAACTCTCACCTCCTCATGAAAAGTGGCTATAAATGTTAAACATCAGTGTGAAGATTTTTTTAAAATAAAAAATGTACATGTGAGGTAAAGAGGCATCGGTAGATTAAATACTTTCTTAGCTTTTGTAAGTGACCATAAACTGGCTCTACTGAGCCTTTTCAATATTTTAAAGTCTATTATGATTCTATACATTAACTGCGCTAAAAGCTCAGTTACTGTGTTCTAAATGCAATGATAACTTTAATTATACAGGGTGATGGGAAATAAGCTGAACAGTTTGTTTTCTCTGTAAACAATGGACCCTTCTACTTAAAATTTTGGCCAGAAAAACAAGCAGAAAAAGTTGTCTATAATTTTAAGTGGAATGGTCCATTGTTTACAGAGAAAACTTTTCATCATTCGCAGTTAATCGGTTAGTGAGAAGATTTCAATTGTATACAAATGGCCCCGTCCTTGGATACAGGGGGCAATTGTATACAAATGGCCCCGTCCTTTGATACAGGGGGCAATTGTATTCAAATGGCCCCATCCTTGGATACAAACAATAAAACTATTTCAAACTAGAAAGCACTCAGAGAGCGCATACCTCTGCTAATGCCATTGTCAGGGGGCAGTAATTGTGCATGGATCTACCTCAGAATTGAATCACTTCTTCCATAGTTTATTGTCTACCCGTCCACAAAATATCATTGAGAACTTTTGGGGATGTGTGGACAGCCATGAGTGTATACATAAATGTAATTGGAACCCCCCCCCCAAAAAAAACAAACAAACCGAAAACAAAAAAAACCCCGCAAAAATATCGCAATCCCCTCAAAGAATTTCCTGGATCTGACCTTTCTTACCCCATTGCCCACCCTTCCACAAAATTACATCGAAATCCATTCAGTACTTTCAGAGATATCATGTGGACAGACAAACCGACATGAGCAAATACATATACCTCTTTCCAACTTTGTTGACAGAGGTGAATAAAATCATTACCTTTATTCCAATTATGAAGTCATGTTAGGATGTTATACATGAAATGTCATTTTTTTCACATCATAAGAGAATAATGCTAAAAGGGAATGAATTACTTATGTAATTATATCTTTTGCAGATTCAATATAAATACAGATATAATTATTATTATTGGAGGTTTTTGAGCCCTTAACAGCAATGGTCTCTATCCAAGAAGTTAGACTAATTTTCAAGTACGAGTTTAGGACATAATGCTGCTCAAGCTGCTGATAACGTTAACAAAGCATTTGAAGTGATCCTAGGCAGAAGTGCTGTGGAACCACACTATGATCCTAGGCAGAGGGCCGGGGAGTGACACTTTAATCCTAGGCACCAAGATACTCTGATCCTAAGCAGAACTGCCGCTCCATATGTAAATAATCCCGTCATTTTTTATGGGTAATATGCTGGTATTTAAATAAATAAATCCTTGACTTATTCTGAGCCCCATCTGATATCAAAATGAAAATAAGGATATGCTCAACCCAGAAAATTGACCAGTTTTCCCTTTATGATCTGGTTCATGATTTAACCAAAGTCATTCAACTACCAATTTTTCTTGATTTTATTATCAGTCAGGCTTTGCAGCAAAATCTTTTTTTTCTCCAAATATGTTTTTATAAAGTGAAAGCATTTTCACAATCAACGTGCGAATTAATAAGCAACATTTTCATATTCTCAGGGCTAAACGCACATGCTGGTACATGTGCAAGTTTTATTTTATTGTTATATCCGAAATATTTATAACTGAGTGAATGAATAAGATAAACAAATACACATGGCCTTGCCCAGGCTTTTAGACAAATACACATGGCCTTGTCCAGGCTTTTAACATTAATAAAAGAATTAGAATGTTTGGTTTTTTTTAATATTAGAAATTTTTTACTCGCATAATAATTTTTTTCTTTCTTCATTTGCTATATAGGCAGATAATATGACAAATATGTCTGATATTTCAGTAATAGTATTACTGTTTCATTGATTTTTGTACAGTGGCTATGACTTCAGTTTCAGATACCTTTGTATTTATGCACTGTATATGTATCAGATACCACACCCCCGTTAATTATTGTGTTAATTTAGTGATAATTGAAAATCGTTAACCTTGAGCACCCAGTTTCTTCATGAAAGTTGAAAGGAATATAGTAATAGAGCAAGTGCAGGATCGCTGAATAGGAATTGATAGCTTACAAGCATTTAGTGCGGGGCCCTTGAAAATGTGGGGTCCATAGCATATGCTACTTTTGCTACATAGTTAATCTGGCACTGGATCATGCAATTTATGAACCAAGGGCTTGAATCCAATCGATACACTCATAATATTGGAGTTTGAAACAAGCCTTTTATTGATGCATAGAGATTTGCACATATAATTTTGTTCTAAGTTTTTGTTTTTGTTAATACGACTAATCAATATTCAGTATGGCTGCCAACCCATTTGCAAATTAGGTGATGTTAATCACCACTACCCACAACAGACCAGTTTGAAGACTGTTGCTGGGTTTAGGTGATTCATGTGTTCTCACATTTATATGTATCCGGACTTCACCCAGCCCTAACTGTTCATAGTAGAAACTTGAAAATTTCTCCCCATAATATGGTTTTAGTGGCGGGTTCAATTTGTAATGGAAATTTATCCTAAATTAATCCCTTAGTTTGTGTCTGGCTGCATTCACTTCACTTCAGTTTTTTTTATATCATGAATTTATGGTTCAAACCTTACTGGTAGAATTTTCATCAAGGTAACTTAATTTTTTTATCATCACCACCACTGCTTAATTTACGAGGTAAAATGGTGATTCACGATTTCCCTAGGAATGCTAGTTTACTTTATTTTTCAAGAGAACAGGTAATATGCTATCAAAAAGCAAAGTTGCTTCCCATGTTGCATGACACGCGAGGCAAGGATTTTGTCTCCATTTTCCGAATGATACATGGAGATCCAATCATTGTTTGTAGTAATTGTGGGTTTTTACGGAGTTGAGGTGCTAGCCTGACACCTAAGATGAACTGCCTTACAAGGCTAAAGAGCTCCAACTGCCCTGCTATTCCATTCTTCATGCCACTAGATTTAATTTTCCCACCACTCAAAACATCACATGAACACACTAATGGCTAAGCCAAATACACTGTGGTTAAAATAAGTGTGGAATTGTCAAAGACCTTGAAAATGGCTAAAAGCGCTAGGTGTGATAACACTTTTGGACAAATATTACACTCCATGGATCAAAAAATTTAATAAAAAATTAACATGATGATCCTTGTCCATCGTATTTAACCAGACATACATAAATGAAGGATTGCTGCCCAACTTGCTTGGGGCACCAAGGCACTTATAGTCAGTAGCCACACAGTAGAAACAGCGCTGTATGTGGATTTGACAATATATATAACTAGATTATATATACGCCCCCTCAATTTAGAGGTAGAGCACTATCGTAGAGAATTACCTGTTTACATCTTAGCTCTTCGGAGTACTCTGAATTGAGCGCTCTTGTAAACAGAAAGATATGAGTTAATATGCCTAAAATAATGATCTACAACCCGCCGCGGTGACTGGGGCGTTGGTAAGAGATCGGACTGCTGGCCCAGAGATCCGGTTTCAATCCTCGCTCAGGGCACCAAGGCACTTATAGTCAGTAGCCACACTGATGAGTTGTAAGACTACGAAACAGCGCTGTAAGTGGATTTGACAAAATATATATATATATATCGAATTACGGACAGTACATTCTGATGACCAACACAAGTATGCTGGGTGGAGCTATCTGAATACACACTATAATAATTATTATTTTATGTCAAAATACCCATGACAAAAAATAAAAACATCTATGCAATAAATCAAAAGCTTGGCTTTCCTTTTTTCACAAACTCTAACAATCCTATTGCAGATTCTACCCAACCACTCCTATATATATATATATATATATATATATATATATATATATATATATATATATTTCAGTGAATTATGCAAGGAATTCTGAAAGTTAAACAAAAAAAGAATTCAGCATGTAAAGGGTTATTGCGTCCAGTCCTTATAAAACATTACAAATATTTCAGTTCATAGAAAATGAAAATACAAAAGCTTTTGTATATATAACTCTAAATACAATAAGTTATTATAAATATTTCAGTACATCATGGGAGAAATTCAGAAAAAATATACCCTGAAAATATATTCTGACGGTCACATGGTAATTGTTTTTGATTTTGTACTGTTAAAGAAGTCAAATTCATTAAACCATTCTAAGAATTTGTAATTAGTAGATGTACTTTTACTTATGTTTATCATGGAGCTTAAAAGTACAGTATCTGTCCTTGATGAGGTTTAATGGATGGCTTTTTATAGAAGAAGATTCAAAGAGTAAACAAAACAAAACAAACAATGAATCTGACCTCGATTGTAATTGATGTGAGAAATGGTGTTGATGTTAGCCAAGAGATCACCCCAAAGCAAGGACATTACCCACAACAATAAAAGTTAACGTAGGAGGGTTGGGTAGCAACTGATGTTCTAATTTTTAGTAGTCAGTATGCACAAAAATATGTTGTTCAAATTTTTTTCTGTGTTGATAAAATGATGCAAATTCTCCAGAATTTTCAGTATTAGTCAGTGACAGCAATTGCCGTTATAGATGCTAGCACATCTAAAAATAAACAAACTAAAAACTAGCATTCCAAGGGAAATTATGAATCAGTGTAGGGGGTGATCAATTAAAAAGTTGGAAAAAGGGGTGATCACTGAATAAGTTACTTCTCTTCCCTTTTGTTGGGCTGTGATCATTAAAAAAGGTCTTAATTTTCAAAAAAAAATAACCGGCACAAATTAGTGACCAATTTAGCATAAACTTACATTGCATATTGAACCGCCCTCTAAAAACCTGTTTAGGTGGGGAATTTTCAAAAAACAAAAACAAAAATTTTCATTGAGAGGAATGCGTGTGCAAATTTTCAAGTTTCTACTATGACTGGTTAGGGCTGGGTGAAATCGGATACATACATGGATACATATAAATGTGAGAACACATGAATAACCTAAACCCAGCAATAAACCAGTGTTGTGTGTAGCAGTGATTAATAAACAATTCAACTTGAAGATTCATTTTGTGACATCTGCAAGGAATTAAGACATAAGTAAAAGATTAAGTAATTTAATCCTCTTAGCTAAGAAGTTGTTAATGACAAATAAGAAAGATGATGATTATTAAAAAAGGGACCCTTGTCCCCAGGGAGGAATTAGTTCTCAGAGAGGCAGGTGGTAGCTCGATATTTAACAAGTTAGTTAAAACTAAACACTCCTAATGCCATAACAAAAACAAAATCTTTTTGGCCAGCCCAATTCTTAGATTAAAGCATTAAAAATGAATGTCTCAAAGGCAGGATAAACTCCATTTTCTTTCTTTTTTAAGATAATAAATGAATAAATTCCTATATATTTTGCACCTGCTGGACTGACCAAATTTATAAGCACTTTTTGGGTCTGGTGGTGGCGTATATATATTACTTTAAAACCTTCCCCTAGGTCCATTGTGTATACATGCCAAATTTGGTTTGGGCGAATCAGACTTTTAATATTATATAGAAATAGATGGAAATCAGATCATTATTAATTGGGGTGAAAGTAAACACAGACCCCATGGGAAACCATATGTGAAATTTTGCACACATATACAGCCTATTTGGGGTCTACTGGAACCATTTTAGGCAATAGGTCAAGTCAAAAGTTCAAAAAAGAAGTGGTTCAACCAAAAATCGACCATTGTAAAATATAATAGATCTTAGCAGGAAGTGCTTTGTGTTGGAACAGATAAAATAAACACTTGCTATAAGTTGAAGGCATCTAATATGTTGGATGATTTAGTAATATTGGAAAAAACAAAAACAATGATGTAATTTCTAACTTAGGTGCTTTTTATTTTCTACATATACAGAGGAAGTTGCTTATTGTGATCACTTTGGGACAGGGTCTTTTAGATAACAATAACCAGCTGATAACATTAAGAAAGACATAAAATTTGGAACAATTTATATTCATTGTTATAAATTTATTGTTCATGTTTCTAAATTCATTGTTATAAACAACTTTATATTATAACAAATTTAATAATAATTTTTAATTCATTTTAAATAAATTGTTTTGGACCGACTGATTTTAATAACAATAATGTGATTATAATAAAAAGAATTTCATTCTTGTTTGCCTTTATTATTATTATCATTTCCTTAAACCCTTTATGGGGCAAGTGACTATATATGATCACCTGAGGACCTGTCAGCCACATGCAAATATTGTAGCCACAAAGACAACATAATCAGCACCAATGTGGTCTGCAAGCTTTGCAAAGTACACTTGTGCTTGAACAAAGACAGAAACCGTTTTGAGGCAAACCACACCCCATTAAATTAGCCTGTTTTTGGCCCGCACAATAAAATTTAAAGATCAACCTGGAGGTGTTATTCTTTTTGTCAATATCAATTTTTTTGTATCTATTCATTATATTGAATGTTATTCTTAAATTTGATGCTTTATTTAACTTTCTACTTTAATTTTTTTATATATTCCATTTTTGGCCACTTTAGGGTGAGGCACCATATATGATCACTTCATCAGAGGGGGTTTTGCACCCATAAGCCAAAATAATTCCAGAAAACTTGCAACTGAAAATATCTTGTAATTAGGTCTAGTTTAACTTATAAAAAGGTTGTTTTGATATTTTTAGGGGAGCCCTATAAAGGGTTAAGTATTATTGTTGCTATTTGCAAGAATACACAAGGAAGCAATGGCCCCAGGAAGAAAAGAAAGTTAAACAAGACTTCAGCCAAGGGAAGTCTTTAAATCCAGAATTTAAGCTTTGAAGAGATTAAAAACATTTAAAGACAAGAACAAAATTTAGAACTAGCATTCCAACGTAAATTATGAATAACAATGATTAATAATACATGAAACTGGTTATAAAAGAGGAAATTCTTTAATACTGTGTTTATATGTATACTAGCATAGTACCAAGGATTATTTACGTATGGATCAGAGTGTAATATCTGTGTGCTCTGCCTAACATCAAAGTATCGCTCCATGTCACTTATGTCTAGGATCAGAGATGACAAATATTTACCAGTAAACAATGGAGACATAAAATATGTAGCAATTTAATAATGAAAAGCTGTGCAGTGCCTTCAGATGAAGCTGAACAATTTCTGGTAGGTTATGACAAAGTTCTTATCACAGGCCGCCTTATATCATATAAACTTGATCAGATACAAATTTTATGTGACCCCTTACTCACTGTTATAAAACAATAGGTATTAATTAAGACTATATATAATTACAGGATTGGCTCCAGGATTTTGAGAGGGGCTGAGGACCAGGGCCAGATTAACCTATACCAGGGCCCCTAGGCTATTAGCAATATGGGGCCCCCCATCTTGACCCCCCCCCATTTTGTGTATAATTTTAAGTAAGTAATGCGATTTAGCAATCCGTTTTTTTTCCACATGATTGACATGTACTAATGTGTAATATATTCATTCCATTTTTTAAAAAGATATTTGTTAGGACATTTTTATTAAGTTTTAAGATATTATTAAAAATATCTTAATTATAGTGAGCGCTCAGAATTCATATCAGGAACTGTTCTTATTTAGACAGTTTTATTCATTTTCCCTGTAGTAGTAGTGATACATTTCTGAATTGCTATTTATTTGGGGCCCTACGGCATAGCATAGTTTGTGTATAGGCTGACAAAAATAAAATTAAGAAAAATATGAATATACCAGAATTTTTCCGGGCCCCTTTTAGCTACGGGCCCCCAGGCTTAAGCCTACTCAGCCTTATAGTGTAATCTGGCCCTGATGAGGACCCAACTTTTTTTTTTACTCCATCTGTCCAATTAGACAGTGGATATACTAATTCTTTGAATTTACAATTAATTTATGATTACTTGAGGTTATTTGTGTTTTTTTAATTTTATTTATTAAGACATTTTTTAAAACTGCTTTTCCTGAGTTCCAGGCGGTCTGCCCCCCACCCTCCCCTTCTTGGCAAAGCACAGTTAATGAATTAGTTTTTAGTTGTAATTCAATAGTAACTAAATATAGAGACAAATAAAAATAAAAGTATTTTACCAAAAACTAAGAGAAAACAAAAGGATAAAATTACCGTCAGTAGGATTGGTAGGCTTGTTTATTTTGATACAATAAGTCAAATTGTGGCTTAATATCTGTGACAATGGCCAATAATAAATAATGACTGACGCTGAGTAATAATGCAATTTAATATAATTCTTATGTAATAAGATAATGTGCTTTCTTAGCCTAATTTGTTGTTCCATTGACCTCCAAAATGGAAGTCAACAAAAAGTGATTTAATAGAAGTAAATCAAGAAGGCTAAGATTATACATACATTTGCTGCATTTTATGTATCATTTTAGGAATTTTTGTTAAGACAGTTTAAAACAGAGGCATGGTTGAGGCGGGGGCTATTTGAAATCGCCCCCCGAACCCCCAAAAGCTATATAAATTATAGTTAATCTGCTTTTTTACTGACATTATACAATAACAAGGATATATTTGTGGCTCTTGGACTTTTTGCTAATAGATGTTTCACCAACAGGTTGTTCTGCCAAAAAACTTTTTGTCAGAACAATATTTTTTTTGTTTTGGGTTTTACTTATGAATCTACACTTATATTGCTTATGTTCTCAAAATGTTTCTATTTCATAATGTAAATAAAATAAACAATAAACATGTAGATTCATAAGTAAAACCCAAAATAAAAAATATCCTTCTGACAAAAACTTTTTCCAAAACATCCGCCCGATGAATAAGTCTGTCAGCTAACTGTGAGTTGGCGAAATGAATTGCATAAATAATAATTTAGTCTTTGGGGTTGTTTTTCACCAGTTAAATAATAGTGCATGACTATTTATTGCAAATTTTCCTTTTTCATCAAATCTCACTAAAGAAGGGACCCCTGTCATCATAAAGGTGACAGCTGTGCCCATCTTTATGGGAGTGCTTGGAACAGTCCAAAAAAGAAGAACTGAAACTCCAAAGAAGAATCAAAACCATTCAATTGACAGCATTACTAAAAATCAGCTAAAATACTGAAGAGAGTGTTGGAGTATTGAGGATACTTGCTGTCACTTGATCTCCAGTAAAAGCCACCACTTATTATTGGTGTAAAAACTCAATGAGTACAAAATAAGAAAACATGTTGAGGAGACTTGTTCCAGTGAAAGCTGCAAAATACTAACTGGTGTGAAAATTCAACAATGGCTAAATAATAATAAATTACACTGAAAATGAGTTCCAAGCAGTAAATATTAATTTATTTTCATACAATTCATACCATTGAAAAATGTGAAATTATGTATAGTCAAAACTTATTCTCATACAAATCCACCCCTATCTGGAACAAGCTATCAGATGCAACAGTCTCTTCTCCAAACATAAACAGGTTTGTCTAATGTTAAAAAGACATCGGACACCAAATGTTTGAATAACAAAAAAATAAAAAAATAAATATTATTTAGAAATTCATCACTACTACTACAGGGAAAATGAATTAAACAATAACATTGTCAAAATAAAAACATTCCTTGATGTGAAGTGTGAGTGCTCACTATAATTGTTAAGATATTGTTAATAATATCTTAAAACTTAATAAAAATGTCCTAACAAATATCTCTTAAAAAAATGGAATGAATATATTACACATTTGTACATAACAATCTACATTATTCACACGATCGACAGATCGCATTGCTTACTTAAAATTATACACAAAATGGGAGGGGGGAGAAGGATGGTTCAAGATGGGGGTGGCATATTGCTAATAGCCTAGGGGCCCTGGTATAGGTTAATCTGGCCCTGGTATAGGTTAATCTGGCCCTGGGGACCGCACTTCTTTTTAGGGACTCCACTACCTACCAAGTGATAGAGTATTGAAGAGACTTGCTGACACTTGATCTTCAGTAAAAGCCAACACTTGGAAACTCAATACAAATAAATAATGATGAGGAGGATGATAATTTTTAAATAATAATACCTTTGTCCTATAATAGTTGTTACATTTAGTGTATGAAATGTACATGCAAATGTAACAACTATTATGGGACAGAGGTAGTAATGTTTAAACAAATAATAGGATAATGCACAAAGCAAATCCAAAATGGGAAAGAGAGATAAAAAAGGAAAAAGTCAAGCTTACATGTGCATGATGAGTTTTGTGATGCTGAAGCAGGGTGAGTAGATAAGTCAGCTTTTCCTTGAAAGAGTCTCTCAAATTTACTTCCTCCATGATGCAACAGCTTAAAAAGATATCTTCTTCTTTATAGTAGAGTTGTAAGAGCTCTAATGTTAGTAAACAAACAGGCTACAGCTACTTAATTCAGTTCGTCAGTCAGTCAGTCAATTATTTTATAGCCATGTGTGCTGCACTTGCCTACATTGTGATTGGTTAGTTCTACACTTGCCTGCAATTGTGATTGGTTAATCTTGCCCGGGCCTGCATTCTGATTGGTTGATTCTGTTTATGCTAACATGATCCTGAGGCAGTACTTACAAGCACATAAAACAAAACAAAAAGCCCAAATATAGAAAGTAATAAACTGATGAAATTCCACTTTCCTATCCTTGATAGGCTGACAGTTATTGCTTATAGTTTGCCTCCAGGATATGTAGATCATTTTTCAGACAGTCATACAGATCGGCTGTCTGTTTAGAAACCGATTTCACTATTCTTTTTGAATATATACCAACAATAGTGCCAAATAATAACAATAGCTGAAAAGTTCTCTTTTTTGTGTGTGACTTAGATTTCTATATTAACTGTTAAAAGAAAAAAGATTATGTCATAGTCATGGGCGTCTGCTGCCACTTTTCCAGGGGGGGGGGGCAGAGGTGGAGCAAGAGGTTGGCGAGAGGGAGCAGCTGCAGGTGTGAAGGGGTGTAAGGTATCATCTGGCCTATAATGACTTAATTAATGATTATGCCCTCAGTAAGATATAGTGAAACTTCCCCCACCCGGGAGCTGAGAACCCTTGCTACCCCACTGGGGTGGGGTGGGGGGTATATTTGGAATATATATTAGTGGCAACCCTGTTACACGATAGGCAGTCCACCTGCCATTTGTAGTGTGAGCAAGTACAACCCACCGTATGATGCACTTGACCATTGACAGAGACTCATAACCTAACCCTGGGGTGACACGATAGAGTAAGCACCAGTGAATAATAATACAGCCTTTTTATATGTAAACATTAAGTTGGGGTTACATTAAACAATTGTACTGCACCATTATCATTTATTGACTATAAGGTTCCAAATTTCAAACCCCCTTGGCTTCAGTGAGAAGGCCTGATCCAGAGGGGGTTCAAGAATAGAACAATGGGGATTCCCCAAAAACTAAATAGCAGTGTGCAGAGGATAAAATGAAGACAAGGCACAAATTTAAAAAGGGGCGACTTTACATAATTAACGTTTTTTTTTTGGCACTGAACGTATTAAAACAGTCTTCCCCATGGCAAATCTGACGGGTTGTTTTTTTGGGTAATTTCTCCACTTTCCTCAGGCAATGTTTTGTCTTGTTGGATGAAAATTGATTTCTTTTCATCACAATATTAAAGTGAACCATTTCAAGGGGGGGGGGGTGATAAAGTGATCCCTTTCAGGGGGGGGAAATGGTAAAGCAATCCCTTGAAACATTTGTTTTGTGATATGAATACATTTTACTTGATAAATGACTGCTTCCTTTTAGGGCCCGTTTCTTTAAATGCTCCTAGCCCAGTTTCTGGAAACACCCTTCTCCTTGTCATGCCGAGCAGATAGCTAACTCAATCCGTTGTGGTTCTTTGTCATCCTTCGATACACAGAATGGAACAGGGTGGCAGCTGGTTGTTGAATAATGCCCCTAAACTCCTTTGATGTTTAACGCAGGCATTACAGGTTGGCACCCCCATTGTGAGCTGTTTTTCTGTTGTTACTGATTATTGTCGGAACTGGTTAGGCGATCTTCCTAATACGTGAATCTGCCAACTGGTGTTATTCTCTTTTCTTCCATTACTCCTCATGCCACGTATTTTCTACAATGTCTAGCAATGAAAAAACTTTGATATCTCTGTGTGTGTGTCTGGCTTGTACGTCAGAGTCCCAAAACGTTTGGTATTTGGTACAAACAAGGTGTAGGTATGGAAGTTTTTCTGTAAAAGGTGGGGAAATTACACTCTGTTGTCTGAACTGAGTTGAAGGCCCAGAGAAATTCAAGGGGCCATGATGGAAAACTGCCTAGAGGTGATGACGCTATGAAAATTTACCAAGATATTCCATTTGCAACTCCTGAATCTGCATGCACTCTCCAAAATGGAATCACTTCTTCCTTACTCCATGGCCTACCCTTCAACAAAATGTCATTAGAATTCACTGAGAACTTTTGGAGATATTGTATGGACAAACATGAGTGAATATATGAATGTATGAAAAAAAAAAAAGAAAAAAAAAAAGAAGATAAAAAATTATCTCCAATAAAAAAGAATTCCTGGATCCACCCCAAAATTTAATCACTTTTTTCATAGCCCAATGCCTACACTTCCACAAAATTTCATTGAGAACTTTTGGAGATATTGTGTGGTATGGATATATAGCTATAAGGCAGGAGAGAAGGATTCCTGGAACCACCCCAAAATTTAATCACTTCCTTTGTAGCATATTGCTCACCCCCCACTAAAATTCATTGAGAACTTTTGGAAATATTGTGCGGACGGACAGACTCAAAAAAATACATATACCTCTTCCAACTTCATTGGCAGAGGTAAATAAAATAGGATTGTCATTTATACATTTTAGTATATTTATTTCCCTGCCTCATTCAACACATCTTGTTGTCACTAACGGTTCTAGGACAATTGCCCCCCCCCCCACAATAGCATAGTAACTGTGAAGCCAAAGTTAAAGTTTGTGGAAATGAAGTAGTTGGCCATGTAAATGATGGGTAAATTGTCCAGGGGGCAATTGTCAAGAGTCATTTATGTGGGGGGCAATTGTTGCGGGGGAAGTTGTCCTAATACCACACCAAATCTAGTAAATCAACTTTTAAAAACATGTCAGAAGTGAAGGACGGATACAATGATAGGTCCAGATTCACACATACAGAGCGATCCCAGTTATTAACATTCCTCTTCTTTTTTTTGTTTTTCTAATGAAAATGGAAAACAAGGCAAATTCCTTATGTAAGTGAATTCCAGTCACAGGTAAGAAATAATTATAAACCAACAAGGGTGTATAATCTGTGTATGTTGTGTCCTTGTTTTAACAAACCCATAAGGCCAAATTCCCATAAAGCTAAATATACCCAAATTCACATACTGAAAACAGAGATTAATATTCAATACTGAAACCCATTGTCCCATTACATATTGAACCCTTTATAAAAGTTCAAATTGCTTATGGCTTTGCCAATGATTAGCTACTTGGAAAATGGAAGTGAGGAACAGGGTTCAATTCTTAGTCTCATTTTATATTTTATTTTGAGCTTTTAATGCTGTTATTTTAAGGGTTAATGCTGTCTTAGAGGAGTTGTCCTAATACCACACCAAATCTAGTAAATCAACTATGTCAGAAGTGAAGGACGGATACAATGATAAGTCCACAGATGCTGTCTTAGAGAGGAATTCACATCTGAGTGCTCAGTCTTCATTTTTAACTCTTTTAAGACACCTGGGACATATATCTTGAGGTTTCTATGGCTGCTGGGACACATATGTCCCATAGATCTCTTTTAGAAGTCTACTGGTATGCAAAGTAAATGAGATTTCAAACTAGTACAGCACAAGACCAAATGGAGGGAAATTGGTGTAGGAAGATTGTGTTATGCCAATCTTCTCTGTGGGGAGGGGCTACCTGTTTGCTTTGAAAATGAGTATTCGAATTTCTGGCTTTTATCTGAATTCAAATATCAACCTATACCATGAGTTATTATATATGAGGTCAGTCCAGAAAGTATCCAGCCATTTTGAATATCTCAAGAACCTATAGCGTGGCCTAGATGTAACTAGGCAACCAGAGGGGACTTTACTGCGCAGGTGTGAACAGACACTCTCCTGTGAGATTACTCAGTCAGCAGTGAGACACCATTGAGTAAGTTTGTGTACTGTGTAACTAGGTTTTTGGGGGCAAAACATCCCCTCACCAAGGTCTGCCAGCCCCCACAGTCAAGATATTGCTGGGAGCCACTTCTAGCTTTTCCCAAAGCTAAAATCGTCAAAAGTGATGAGATTTCAGACTGTGGACGAGATTAAGGAGAATGCGATGATACAGCTGTTGGCAATGCCGTAAGAAGACTTTGTAGACTGTTTTGAAAAGTGGAAAGTGTATGAGATCTCAAGGGGAATACTTTGAAGAGGACTAAGGCGCTATTGCTCTAGGTAGGCTATTTTTTCCCATTAATATCAAATGGCTGAATACTTTCTGGGCAGACCTTGTATAGATATTGTATGGCCAAACTTAAGTGAATACATGAATGTATGGGGGGAAAAAAAAGATTCCTGGATCCACCCCAAAATTTAATCACTTCTTTCGTAGCCCAATGCCCACCCTTCCACAAAATTTCATTGAGTACTTTGAGATATTGTGTTGTGTGGATATATAGCTATAATACATAGCTTCCACTAATCTTGACTACGGCCAATTAGTGGATATATGTGAATAAGAAGACTGTGTTATACCAATTATCAAAATACTGGTTTTTACCAGAACTCAAGACAGTACTTGGCAGTAAAACATTTTCTACCATTGAGCTTCTCTAGTTCAACAATCTTTAATATTCATTACGGTTATAATATAAAGTTGGAAAATAGGCTAGAATTTCTTATAATAATTCAATTTGTGTTATATCAACAGTAACATAACATTTATAATCAATTATTCATCAGATTCAAACTTGTATAAAAAATTTCAAATGTGACAGAAACCTCGGGCTGATATCAAGGTTTTCGTATCAATGTTGAATAACAATTGACTCACTTCATTGTCACTAAAATCTGAGTAATCAGGTTCAGATATGGTGTGACAAACGCTTGTATTAATTATACATCAGAGACAAATCATCAATAGTTTGAAAAACAACAATAAAACAGTTTATTTTTTCATAGGGGTGTACTCATCTTTGGACGGCAATATATTTATATTTTTGGCAACAGAGTTTCAATGCTGTAGAGTTTGGTCATAAATACTACTTGATAATATCCGTTTTGATTGTGTAATGTTCCACTAGAAATAATAAAATCCTGCTATGTTTGGTTTAGAAGAAAAATTAACTTTCTATAACATAGTAGTAGGGGTGTACTCATTTATGGGCGATACTGTAAATATTTATTGAGCTTAACTTAAGGCCGAATGCATGGAAAAATAGGGTTTGAAGATTGTGTTGTGCAATCTTCCAAATTGGGAGGGCCTGCCTTGAAAGTCAGCATTTAAAATCTTGGTATTTTTATCTGGGCTTGAACACTTGTGCCAATGGGTAATACACTACTCTCTCAGCCACGAAACAGGCCATGAAAAGAACTATTATACCAATATTTTGCCTGTTTGTATGCTTTGTGATTATTATTCATTCTCCTTATATCTTTCATCCTTTCTTGCCTCGCTCTCCACCAACCCTTGCAATGTAATGAACAAGGGTAAAAATAGAAGAGGATGCTTATGCTTCAATGGGAGTAAAAGGGACTCAACCTTCACTATAACTTTCATTCATTCATTACTCCTACCTTACAAGTCTGAAGCCTAAAAATTGTTATAGTAGTAGTAGACCACAGGAATATAGACAGATAGCAAAAGTAATCAATAATAACAGATATATTAGTTTCATTTGCCTTTATAGTTAATATAGATACATTTGATAATTACTTTAATGAAATTATATACTTCAATTGCAGATATACAATTAAATAGTTATGACAATATCAAAGACAAAGGCAAATGGTAATATATCCATGCCAAAATTCATTCAAGGCCATAGCAGTTATATATTAACCCTTATAGCACAGCCAGGCCGATATATCGGACTCGATAATGTAGCCAAACCACTACACAGGTGATATATCAGCCTAAAAAGGTAATTAAATAAATAAATAAAAATTTAAAAATTGTAAAAAATAGTGATTTTGGCTATATGGTCAAAAAGACCATAGCGCTAAAAGTATAGGTATGCCTCACTTTTCAAAAAGTTTGCTTTATGCCACTCAAAATAGCATTTGTTTTGCAATGAGCCATTATAAAGGCAGCGTGTACCCTCTTCCAGGGTGTTAAAAAGCATGGTAATGCAGTAACGCTGCTACGAGGCACACCTGCTCATAGGGAGGCACAGATTGATCAAAACAACGAGTGATAGGGGAGTGCGGAGATCTAAATCAAGTATTGCCGTCTTTGTTGATGGATTCAAAATTTCAGTTGAAAACAATGTGCCAATAACAAAATATTAGCTTAAGCAGACACCCACAACCTGAACTGGGAACACTAAAATATCGATTCCCATTAATAATAATTGTTCCTTCGCTTTACGCCATTTTGGCTTACAAAAGGTTTAAATAGAAATGCTCTATTTTTCAGATTTGGGGGGTGGGTGCTGTATATAAATAACTATCACTGGACAATGTGGGTGTATAGAGTTATTTTGAATTGTCTGCTTTGAGAATATCTAAAATTAGATTAATCCATTAAGTATGGAAGGTGGTGAAGAGTAATAGCTATATAGATGGCAAGATAAAAGCCCTGACTCACAGATAGAACTGAATCAATCACAATAAAATGGACATTTTATTGAGTTAGCCAAAGAACAGATATAGCCTACTCGGTCCCCCTAAGGCCTGTGCCACAAATGCCTCAGGGTTAATACGGCACAAGATGGAAATTCACATCATTTTCAATTAATGATTTAACAAAAGAAAGAAATATTTTAAAAGCATTAACATTTGCTACAAAATGAAAGGGTAAAAAGCTTGTTAACCATCTCTTGCAGTGGAACAATGGTTAGCAAGTTTGAGCCTCACTAGGTGACCCACACTTGCAGCCTTGATATGCTCTAAAAGGTGGGCGGTAGAAACATTGATGTATGGGATACTAACACACAAAACATATCTTTTACTTGTTACCCTCCCCATATACATGGAGACATAAATACAAAAGGTACCTGTAGTTATTTGAAGGTAAAAACTTATTTTTCTCACCTTTTTGACAGCATAGTATTAGGTTGTTTCATATGAAATGTTTTTTGAATACTAAGATGAAAGATGATATAAACAACAAAAAATGTTAAATATTTATCAAAATATGACCCATTTGAAGCAATAACCTTTTCCCAATATATTTCAATAATATGCTATCTCTATAGAATTCTTTAGGTTTAGTGGTCACAAAATCAGTAAAAGCACGAATTATGGCATCCCTATTTTTTGCTACATATAATTTTACTTACACTTTCATTGTATCTTCCATTCTATAATCTATAAAGTGTTAGGGAGGCATCTTTATTATCGGAGCATTATTTTATATTTAAATAATGATAAGCCATCTTGGCTCAGCAGTAAATACAGTAACACCTTGAATAGGAGAGTTTTTTGATTTGTGCAGATTTTGATGTGTTACAGTTACAGTATCGTCATGCAAATAAAGAAACTAAGTATAAGCTGAAAAAAAAACCCCAAAACACTTTAAATTATAATAAGATCTTGAACTTTGCGGTTTTAAACAGTATGGACACATTTTGGAAACTTGACCACACTATTCAAGGTATTGCTGTACTTGTCTGCCACATACAAGAGGGTTATGAGTTAAAATCTAACCATTCAGAATATAAAAAAAAAAAAAATCTTTGATTCAGAATGTATTTTGGTTCTTTCCTTCCAATTAATCATGGCATTAAAGTAAAAAGGAAAAAATACAAAATTATTATTTTTCTAAAGCAGAATTGAATGTAGGTAAAAATGTGCTGCCTAAATAATAAGTTGAACATCATGAAATAAAGTCCTTCCTAGATATATTACACCACCACCCATAAATGATATTTGTAAAGGGGAATTGAGAATAGAATGTAGGTAAAAATGTACAGGTTGAATATCTTTAATCTGGCATTCTGTGGTCCTTGCAACTCCTATAATCCTGCAGGTTTTGAATCTGCCACTAAGACGCCGCTCTAAGCAGCGCTAAGGGGCTGAACTTTGCACTGCAGCCGAGTGTTTTGGTGACACAGTCCTGTTAATTTCATATATTCAGCTGTAGCCCTTTAGGATGTTGACCAAGAGCTAGATTGTGCTAGTGCTAAATAGCATAAACATAAAGCATTATCTTTAACTTCTGTAAAGCGGTTATGTGAGTACTATGGGGTCGGATTGTCTATGATTTAAAGAAACAAAAGGAGTAAATTTTCAAGTTTTTTGTTGGAAAAATGGGTCAATTTCTGTAATCCGTCCGGCAATGGCCAGGTCACAAGCTTGCCGGATTAAGGAGGTTCAACCTGTACCGCCTAAATAATAAGTGAAACATATGTGAAGATACTAGGGTTATAAAAAAATATAAAATTATGCAATATGAAACTAGGAGTATGAATAAAATCCTCTTGAATATATTGAGATAATATAAATAGCAGGGTTAGGGTACTTTCTTCTACATCACTTTAGCAAATATCAGTTTTGTCTAAAATCACTTTTGTCCCCACAATATCTACAAAAGTTCTTAATGAATTTCATTGACATTTTGTTGGATGGTGGGCCATTGGCTAAGGAAAGATTGATGAGATTTTGGGGTGGATCCAAGGATTTTTTTTCGATTGAGAGGAAAATAATTCCAGGATCTGTCCCAAAATTTAATTAAAAAATATCTAGTCTCAATCGAAAAGATCCCTGGTTCCGCCCCCAAATTTCATCAATTCTTCCTTAGCCCATGGCCAACCAGTCGACAAAATTTCATTGAGAACTTTTGGAGATATTGTGTGAACGAAGGTGATTTCAGACCAAAGTGATTTAGACAAAACTGATATTTACTAAAGTGATGCAGACAAAAGTGCTGTACCCCAAATAGTGAGACATATGGTGGCACAGTAGTGCTATATACAAATGAGAAGACAAAATGAACACAGCTTGATAAGTTGAAGGGCTCTTCATCTACAGCAGTTAAATAGATTATTATATTGAACCTTCTGTAATGTATTGTATTTCAGGTGTTACATGAATCTTTAAAATATCTATTGTTATATCTTGTCAATTATTTACATCATAACATATCTTGTGAATTATTTACATCATAACAACATAAATGCATATTATACACTCATATACATATGAAAGACTTGTATACATATATAATATACATACAAATACACACTCATTTATATCATACAATATATATAAACCATATGGGAGACCAAAATACAAAGTTGTATCATAAATAAACATTAACCCACTGTAGCCGAGAAGAAACTTTAAGCATAAATTGAGAAATTGCTCATTTTCAGACAAGTTTCATTGAAGGCCACAAGGAATTTAAAAAAAAAGAAATACAGTAAAATAAAAAAAAAAACAACAAAACTGGTTATTCACTCAATAGAAACAGTCACGTTACCAAGGTCTTTTGGCATCATATCATTTTGGGGATGATCAATTAAAAAATGGAAAAAAGGGTGATCAATGAATAAATTCTCTCACCTTTTGTTGGGCAGTGATCACTAAAAAAGTCTGAATTTTCAAAAGAACAAGCTGGATAAAAACCAAGGAATCGACTTAGCATAAACTTACATTGAAAATTGAACCCCCACTAAAAACTTGTTTATGGGGGAGATTTTCAAAAACAAAAGTAAAAAAAGAAGTTTTTTCTAAACACAATAAGGAATAAATATCAAATGTTCAGCCCTCTAGCTCCATTGGTGTGTCCTGTATGCATGATACATACATAGCCAGACAGACCAACTTAAAAACTGAAGAAACCTATGTTGACAGTTTTGGTTGACGGTTTCTAACTGTGTCGGTGTCCTTTAATCAAATTTGTACAGGAGTCCCCCAATATAGCGCTGTTTGCAATATAAGGTGGTTGAAACATAGGTTAAAAACCTATATGTATTATTTCCTATCTGTCCAGAAAACTGAATAAAAACAGAATATCATCAAAAGACACATTTAATATGACTAAAATATTAAATTTCTTCAATTTGCAATCAATTAACATATTTTAACATGGTGTTTTACACATAATTTCTTTGATTTTGTGATGAAAACAACACCTTTGTTGATCACTGGTGAATTTGTAATTGACTTTTGATTAGCCGTGGTTCAATTATAACACGGTTGTCTTTCTTGGAGCTAAACACCTGCGTTATGAAGGGGGACTACTGCTCAAATATAAAATTGCTGCCTAAAAACCTCATAATTTTCAGAATATGAGCTGGGCCAATGAATTAACATTAAGTGATTCTATTTGCTTACCTTACTTAAAACTCCCTTTAACATAAGAAAAGTGAAGATGGATTGGGTTTATGGAACGTAACTATCTTAGGTTTTATTTTACGAGGTCTGTCCAGAAAGTATCCAGCCATTTTGAATATCTTGATGAACCCGTTGCATGGCCTTTATGTATCTTGGCAGAGGGGACCTTACATGAACAGGCATTCTCCTGTATCATTACACAGTCTGCTGTGAGATGCCATTGAGTGAGCTTGTGTACTGTGTGACTGTCACATTTATAATAAGTAGCTCAGCAAATATGCATCAAAGGCTTTTGACAAAACATCACATCACCCAGGTCTGTCAGCTCAGATTTGGCTTCCTGCTACTTCTGGATTTCCCCAAAGCTAAAATTGCTGTTGAAAGGGAGATTTCACACCATGGATGAGATTAAGGAGAACCAGGCAGCTGATGGTGATCCCGAAAGAAGACTTTGCAGACTGTTTTGAAAAGTGGAAAGGACACTTGGATAAGTGTATGAGGTCCCAAGAAAAATACTTTGAAGTGGACTAAGGCACCAGTAGTGCCCTAGGCAGGCTATTTTTTTGTTACTATTAAATAGCTGGACACCTTCTGGACAGACCATTTTTTATTAATGCAACATTATAAAAGTTTTATTATTTATTTTTATTAGATAAAGTATTATAAATCATTACTATTAATTTTATGACCATTATTTACTATCATCTTAATCTTTACTTATCGCAACTTTACGAGACACAAACTCTCACCCCTCAGGTGTGAGGGGTGAGAGTATGTGTCTCAGCCAAAGTTTATTCTTTGTCCCCCCAATCAACGCTGTTTAGCTGAAGGAAGCCGGCCTGAGTAAAGTTGCGAGAAAAGCAACTAAAAATTAGGGTTACAGAAAATTCACCACCTAACAACCCACCACCATGTACAGTGTAAAATAATTATAAGTTAATTAATGTTTGTTGTTTAGTGTTTTATAAATCTTTTTTTTTAAAAACTTTTTATTGCTAATTTTCATTTCTTATAAAAGACAAATAAAACGGGTTAAGATTCGTTTTAAGTAACTATTATGTCATATTTACAACACAAACAACAAGAAGGAGTTCAATTGTCTGAAGAACCATTTGAATAGTAACTAAGATCTTATTGAGTTGAATATACAATGAAAAATAGAAAAACATTTTTCTGCAATTGTAAACAAGTATTCAAACCTGCTTATCTCTGGTTTTATACTGTCTACAAAAATATTTTTAGTTGCTAATTTTCTACAATCACAGAAAGATTATTACGATTGGGGGTGAATTTTCTGAAACTCACGGCTATGAATTGTTAGGTGGTGAACCCAAATTGTGTTATGTTAGGTGGTGAACTCACTGGATACCTAAAAATTAAGATGAAGGTAAATAGGTCATAAAAATTAATAATAATGATTTATAATACTTCATCTAATAAAAACAAATAATAAAACTTTTTAATAATAATGATTTATAAAAGTTCTCGGAAACAGTGGGTCACCATTTAAAGACAGCAATGCAAAAAAGAACCAACAAATGAAGGCTGTAACTAGAGGTGGTTTCAGTTCTAACACAAAGACTGAATCTATCTTGCATAAGCGTAGAACTTTTACAGTGAGGTTAGGATACATGGAGAGACTACAGACACAATAGTTGCTATTGCACAAGAACCAGAAGCCAAGACTAAAGTCTTACTATATTAACCAGAGAAAAAGCAGAGGGCAGGGAAAACAGGGACAAATGGTAGCAACAACAATACCTTTCATGCATGTGCATGGGAATGTATTGCAGTGTACATGTAGGTATTCATATTTATATAGATACTAGCTGACTTACTTGGCACTTGTGGGTTTGACAAACATCATCATTTACAGTGTTAAACATTTATTCTTTAAAATATTTGGAATCATGACATGTGGTTCAATGAAGGCAAAGCAGGTAAACTAGTCCTGTGACTTAAGTACATATCATGATTACGTGGCTAGGACCATGAAAGCACATATAAAGCGACTAGTAAGCCACAGTGGACAGTGTTGAAGAAATATTAATGCTTATCATTAGTTGAGCTTTTTCTTGTCTCTTCCTTTCAAGCACACAAATATATATATATGCATATATGAAGTGCTACGCAAAAGTTTGGGAAATTTGCACAATACAAGTGCAAACAATGTAGGATGGACTTTTGCCGCTACCCTTTATGAGATTGCTGTATACTAGCCTAAGGGGACAACTTTGAAGGAGACGGTAGAAACTAGGAGTAATACATTTTTTTTTCATGGTCAAATTTAACAAACTTTTGTGTAGCATCTTCTATAGAGTGCCACTTAGCCCATAGGCTAATAAGTTCCTTATGTGCTTCAAAAATCTAGCCTTACCTGCCTAAAAACCGGTGGTCCAATTTTTAAGGCCAGGTAAAATGCCATAATTTTGAATACTGGTTTTAAAGACAGGCAGGCCTTCCCTACTTGGAAGACTGGTGCTACATAATCTTTCTATCTTCATTTAGACTTACACTAATTTAAACTTAGTAAGTTTCATATGTGCTTTCTTTTGATGAATTTCTTCAGCTGTGACACATTGTAGTGACAACTCTATGAGGGGTGATTGATAGGTTTGTGGCGCAAGGTACAAGGACATGAGTTACACAGTTACAACTAAATTCACATACAGTTCAACTCTTTCAATGATTACACAGAAAATTTGAAGTTCATAACTGTTTGATTAATTCTGTTTTAGACAATTGAAACTTGACAGTAATTGTCGAGAAATGGACAATATTGCACATCATGCAGTCATCTGCTTCCTCAGTATCAAGGGCTCATCACTTAAGTGGCATGGGCAACCTTTTTGATCTAGCTGGCCACATAAGTCATTTTTCATCTTTATTCGGGCCACACATTCATTTAAAAAATGTTGATCGTATTACAGAAAGTGTATTTAATTTCTATTTTAGACAAACATATGAATTACAATTATATTATTAATTTGCGAAACCAAAACAATAGAAATTTTACAATATAAATTATAAGATTGACTTTCTGATAAAAATTATATAAGATTTAAAATAAATGCCTACATTGGCTGTGGGCCACAAAAAGTGCTGCTGTGGTCCAAATCTGTCTCACAGGATTATGGTCGCCCGTATGTGCACTAAGGATGCCTCTTCCTTCACTATGGTTAAAAAGTGGGCAGCTGAATTACATTGATGGGTGACATTGTCCATTTTCTCAACAATCGCTGATTCTCAAGTGTCAATAGTCTGGAACAGAATAAATATAACAGTTATTTACTCCAAATTTTCTGTTTAATTATTCAAAGAGTTGAACTGTGTGTGAATTTAGTTGGACCTGTGTAACTTATGTTCTTATACCTCGGCCCACAAACTGATCAATCGCCCCTCGTATAATGCCTAACAAAGGACAGAACTAGGTGGGATGGGAATATAATCCTGGGTGGTGGGTAAGTTTTAACGGGTGAGAAACAAACTGCTGCTGATGCAAACAATTCTACATGGAATTGTGTTTACAGAAAATGTCCTTCTCAATTATTTTTCTTTCAATTGGTAGAGATGCTATGCCAAAATGATTTACTATGCAAAACACCATTTGGCAAAGTTGGATGACTTAACCGTCAAAAATGGATCTCATCATAAGGACTGATTTGACAATCACCACAAGAGAAGCTAACATTTTTTTAAATTTCGTACTAAGCTAGCACGGCAATCACTGAGTTTTAGTAAAAAACAATTATTTTATTTTTTTTATTAAATCAAGCTTTGTAAACCATTTTTATTAATTTTTGACTACTATTTACATTCATCCTAATTTTAGTAAAGCTGGCACAGCAGTGTTATTGTTTTATTCGTTTATTGTAAATCCTTTTACACATTGTGATTTTAAAAAAACTACTAAATATTAAGATGAGGGTAAATAGTAGTCAAAAATTAATAAAAACGGTTTACAATACTTGATTTAATAAAAAAAAAATTTTTTAAATCGTTTTTTACTAAAACTCAAACAGTCATTGCCGTGCCAGCTTAGTACGAAAGTAAAAAAAATGTTGGCTTCTTTAACAGTGATCGGTCAAATCAGTCCTTATGATACAATCCATTTTTGACGGTTAAATCGTCCTACTTTGCCCACTGTTTTTTTTTACATTTGAAGATGTAAAAACGATTCATTATATTTTGCTGTTTTTTTAAAAACAATTATAAGACTACCTTAAATCTTCTTTGTAACTACCATGAAAATATTTTGGAGGGTGAAAGATGGGGGGGGGGGGAAATGTCACTTTGAAAGTGGTAGAGGCAAGAGAGAACCAACATGCAAGCTCCTTGCAATCCACACACATACACATACACAAACATATGCCATTAACAGATTTTACAAGCATTTAGGCCTTTCACAATTTTCTTAACATGCATCACATTCTTATATAGAATAATTCCAAACTAGCTGGACCTGTGGAAATTCCATGGGTGCTGACAACTAAGATTATCCATTACCTCTGCTCTTCTCTCACCCTTTGCCTGTATCTTCTTATTCGCTCCCTTATCCCTTCCAATTTTTGTTGCTTGTCCATGTTTTTATGCAAATGTTATACAAATACAGATTATTTTCTACTGCACCCTCTCTTTTATCTTTCTTTCGTTTGTTCTATCTCTCTATAAAGAATTTTAATGTATCGCAATTTTTAGACTTTTCCATCCCTACCAGCCTTAAGGGGGTTTCACTCCCTGGTTTGGAATCAGAGTTGTCTAACTAAGACTACAGTCTGCCCTATGCCAGTTATACAGCATAAATAAATAATCATATTTTGATTAAAACTGTTAAAAAATATTTTCTTAGAGATTCGAAAAATGACGTCAGTTTCCATTGATTTTCAGATTCCAAATAAATAATTCCAGTCAACGAGCACTGCTATGGAGTAAATAAAAAGTATAAGTCCCTGTGATAGTAGCATCCATTGTACACTTCTTTTCAAGACTAACTGCTGAAGGTGAGGGCTTTACTTGGCATTGTTTAAAAATGAAATTTTCTTCTTCTAAATTGTGGTTTTAAGATTCACCAAACTGGAATGTATTCACCAAACAAAGAAATAATGGTTTCCAGTGTTGAGCACCGCCACGGAGCTATCCATCAGGGACAGCAAAGAATATTTTTGCATAGTCCCTGCAAGTAAGATCGAGAAAGTGATTAGTATAAATAAATACTAGGTTCGGCCAGAACAGGGTTTACTGATGATATCGAATTGAAATTCTAAAGAGGCAAGCTGTTGAATAAAATTTTCTTTTCAATTCAAATGTGGCCGAGAGAGTTGTGTATTTCCCACTGGCACTGGTGGTTGGTGTTTCAAATACTGATTTCCAAAGCATTCAGTCTACTTGGAAGATTGACAAGTAGAGGTGGGGATGGCTTAACAGTTAACTGCACCCTTGGGAAAGGTATAAATCCAATTCTCTTCCCGGCTATGGGTAAATAACTGGGCAGTTGGATCCCTTTAACTCTGTAAGGTAGTCTATCTTGGGTGTCAGGCTAGAACCCTGGCCCCGTAAAACAATAGCTACTAACAAGTTCCACGCAAATAGCTTCTTCTCAAGAACATCTGCTATGTGGATTCAGAAAGGAGTTTTCCCTTCGGAATGTTTTCCCGACGAGTACAATCTCGACATTTTAAAGTCCAGAGTAAACAAGTGCCTTACCCAATGGTAATCTTTTTTTTTAATTGTCTTATTGCTCTTCAATTTTTAGTGTTTATAACTCTTAGAAGTGATTTTTAATTTTTTTTTTTTTTTTACTGGTCATTTTACTGGTTACTGGCAAAAATTACTAACCCTTTGATGTGAAAAGTGGCTGAAAGGCTTTGCTTAGTGTGAAGTAAACAAACAAACAAAAACAAATTGGGTCTCCATGCATTGTTTGAGAAATGGAGACAAAATCATTGTCTAAGCTCAGTAAATAAATATTTAAGGCACCTACTGTAGTGTGAGGGTTAGTAAACTCATTTTGCAGATCAAAATCGCTAATGGCCTTGTACCAGACTAAGCTAAGCTTGGTAAAATACCAATTGTCACTTCAAATTATTTAGTTGGATTATCAACAGACTCTGTAATCGAAGGCAAAGTCATCTAATTACACTTGAAGAAATCTGTATGCGTGTGTGTACCGCGATTACTCAACAACCAGTCATTGTATGAAGTTGACATTCGCTAGATATATTAGTCAGCACACAAGGCAGTGCAGTGTTGAATTTGTAGTTTTTTGGATCAGCGGTTCTCGAGAAATCTTATAAAAATTAAGAATTACCTAAATTTAGATATAAAATATCCAAATTGGCAATACTACAGAGAATTAACCAAAATACTTTACTTTAATACTTCACATGACAATTATGGCAGGCTGCTCCACACACCATAAAGTCTGGCCCCTTCCAAACATGCACCTTTGGAACGGGCATTGCCCTAGTAAAAAGATAACAAGCTGTTACTTGAAGCTTCTAAAGAATTTCATTTGCATTTGATTGAAAAGATTTAAGAAATGATTAACTTGATGTATTGGTTTGAGAAATGCTAGGCAAATATTTGAATGAACAGACATAACACATCACTTGGGTATTGGTTATGTACAAACAAACTAATCCCAGCAGGAATAGGGTGAGATCAAAACTGCTTTTCTTAGGCTTGTAATTAAGTTGGTCATATTATAATTTGCATATATACAACACAATGTGTGTGTGTATATATAGATACATATACACATATATAATATATATATAGTGTGTGTGTAACACTTTTTAACAAGTGCAGAGATACTAGACTGATCCAAAGTGCCGGGGAGTGATATTTTGATCCTAGGCAGTGTGCATAGATACTACACTGACTATAAGGTTCTAATTTTTAAAACCCCTTCCTCAGTGAGAAGGTCTGATCCGGGGGTGGGGTAGGGATTGCCCCGTTTGCCCCACCCCCAGCAGACACTGATGGATGTAGATGGTGCTTATGTAAAAATATAATTGTTTTAACGGCTTCTTTAAATTACGAGAAGCAATGGGAATGGTTTGTGGTGATTAATTAAAGAATTTGGGGCTAGGGTTATTCATTGATTAGAGTAATTGTTACTGGTAATAAATGATATCTTTGTTTTGCAAATATATATATATATATATATAAATAAATAAATAAATAAATAAATAAATAAAAGGGTGTCCTATAAGTAACGCCCAATTTGTTCCGAAATTAAGGGAAGCAACTATTTAATAGTGGCTTCCCTTAGAACTGGCATTAATTATGGGACAAATGAGACAGCTGGAAAACACTGTCTAAGTGTAAAGACAGGTGGAATCAAACCTTTATTCCTAACATAATTTCCTAAGTCTTACAATACTGAAGACTTATCAAGTTAATTTCAATTTGTACAAGTAGATAGGTATTAGTAAGTAGATTTAAGAAGAGTTTGATATGATTTAATTAAATTTGTGAGATATGTCTTCAAGGTAAATGTCTAGACAAGAGTAAATATTATGACTTTCTAATTTAATTTTTGATTTGTAGGATTTGTTTCGTGCAGAGATAAATCAGAATTTAGTTTGTTCAACTACTGGGCATGAAAATGAAAATCTTTTATGTAAGGAAATTGTACTGCAATATCTAATGCTCGTGGTTCTCCGAAAACTTTTCACAATTTAAAAAAAAGAAAGAAGCCTTGCCTACCCCAAATTATTCATCAAGTTATGGTTGGAATCTTCTCAGTACTGTGTATTCCGAAAGAATACGAACAATGAAAATTTTGAATAACTTTTTATTGCACTGAAATTTTAACTGTAGAAACTACAGGTGTGCTCAAACTTTCCCACAAAATTTGAGTTCTTACGTTTCAGTTGTGTGACCACACAAACGATTTGAAAAAGCTTGGTTCCTGCTGGGAAGGAACCAGAGCTGGTCAGGAACTCCATTGTCTTTAGTCCTTTTTCTCAAATCGTTTGTGCGGTCACACAATTGAAACGTAAGAACTGAAAGTTTTAGTACATCTACTACAGATACATATACTACAGTTACAATTTCAGTTCAAAATCTCAATGCAATAAAAAGTTATTCAAAATTTTCATGGTTCGTATTTTTTTTTTTCCGGAACACACATTATCATTTAAAAGAGAAAAAAAATAATTGACATTCAGAATGTTCAAGAACTAATGCCATTACCAGATGAGCCAGATTACTCTCCCTGCTGGTAGAAATTCAAGGTCAGTCTGGAAATTATCCAACCATTTAATATTAACAAAAATCTTTTTTTTTAAATAGCCTACCTAGGGCAATGGCGCTTTAGTCCCCCTTCAAAGTAGTCCCCTTGTGACATCATACACTTATCCCAGCTTCCCTTCCACTTATCAAAACAGTATGCAAAGTCCTCTTTTGGGATCGTCACCAGCTTTGTGTTCTTCTTCATCTTGTCCACAGTCTGATATCTCTTTCGGAAATGCCAGAAGTCGTAGATTTATCTCCTTGCAACTTCTGGGTTTTCCCAAAGCTAAAATTGGCATTGAACAAGATTAAGGAGATGACGACAGCTAATGGTGAACCCATAAGAGGACTTTGCAGACTCTTTTGAAAGCTGGAAGGGACTTATAAATTCATGAGATCCCAAAGGGGAGTTCCATTGCCCTAGGTAGGTTATTTTTTCCTAATATTTAATGGCTAGATACTTTCCAGGCAGACTTTGTATTTATATGACACTGATGTCAACATATTGCTGTTTTTTTTTCCCTTACTGATAAAAATTGAAAGATATTGAAATAAAATTCTATTAGAAGGATTTAATTATTTTTGCTTAAACTTTGAAATTATGAAGATCTTTATGCAATAAAGACGAAATGAAAACTAATCTGCTAACATATGAACACAGTATAACTCAATACTCATACAATAGTGTGGTCCAACAGTTAAGACAAAAAAGTTACTCACCTTGAATTATTTTTTTAAAAATTTGAGGCCGGACATACATGAAAAAAATCCCTTACAAAATTTTCATTTTGAAATCTTTCTCTTGAATTTTTGAAGTTTTTGTTTGAACAGTCTTTTGCTAGTTATATTTACTAGATGCTAGTGCTTGTAAATGCGGCCTCATTCAGATTTTAGAACAGTTTGTATATATATCATATTTTTCAAGCAGATGAACAATTTTTCGGGATTATTTTTGTGTATGAAAATAAAAAATCATTCAAGAGGAATAACTTTTTGGTCTTAATCATTGGACCCCACTATTGTATGTGTATTTAACTTTCATTATCCATACTATCAAGTGTTTTTTTTCTTCTCTCTCTCCCAGACAATACAGATATTTAAGCAAGCAAACTGCGTATCTCTACACATTTCTCTTCTGCCTTTATTTTCAACTGGTTGCAAACACTGAGCAAATATACATGCTTATATTCACAGGAGGACATGACACACCTACTGCACACATACAAATAGGTAGGGAGGAAAATCGGAGCAATTTGGGGGTGGGATTTTTAACTATTGTCTTCAATACTATTTTTTTTTAAATTACTTTTTTTTTTTCTTTCAAAACAAGCTTTTTAAAAAAAAAATTTTCATATTTAAGGGTAATGATATAATGAATGATATAGACCTTTCTTTTCCAACTTTTGTTCAGACAATCGAATCTCTTCTTCCCATCCTTGAGGTAGTCAACACAACATTTCAGCCGATCCATTCTTCAGCTCTCGTCAGGTGTATAATTCAAGAAAAGAGGCAAACCTTTTTCCTCTGGGTGAAGAAAAACTGGTGTAATTAATCCATTTCAGTGTTTCACCATTTGTGTAGAGTTTGGAATCGTCTGGGCTTGGTTGATGGTATGGTTATGTCAGTGTACCTGGCACTGATGGTATGGTTATGTCTGTATCTGTGTACCTGGGGGTACAGCACTTTGGTCTAAAATCATTTTTGTCCCAACAATATCTCCCAAAGTTCTCAATAAATTTCAATGACATTTTGTTGAATGGTTGGCCATGGGCTAAGGAAGAATTGATGAAAGTCTGGGGCGGATACAGGGATTTTTTTCGATTAGGAGATTTTTAAAATTAAATTTTTGGACGGATCCTGGAATTGTAGACAAAAGTAATTTCAGACCAAAGTGATTTAGACAAAACTGATATTTGCTAAAGTGATGTAGACGAAAGTACCGTTAACCCACGTACCTGGCACTGCTGAAATAGATCGTTCCAGTTGATGAATTAATGAACACAATTTTTATACACCTGATGAGGGTTAAAAAATAGATCAGCCGAAACGTTGTGTTGACAACATCAAGGATGGGAAGACGAGATTGGATTGTCCAAACAAAAGTTGGAATGTTAATGACTCTTCTCAAAAGTTATAGACAAAAGACCTTTCTCTCTTAGGACTCTGCACCATCAACACATTCAAGACTTGTAATGTTTCTATTGCATGCAGAATGTTTAACACGTAGGAACTGTCAACGCCTAACAGTGGTCTAAGTCTACCAATAGCAAATATCTTTGAACTACGGGAGGGGTAAACAAGTTCGTATTCCAGACAGACCTGAATCCTTGAAATCTTTTTCAACCATTTCACTGAATTCCCTTTCAGGCTCTGGGTTTTCCTCACCTGGAAAAAGGTTCTTTACCCTTGTTAGAACTTTGGAAAATAGTCAAGAATGACTGGACCAAATGGTGACCATTTTAACAAAGAAATTAATTTGACTATTTAAAAAAAAATATATATATATATATATCTATATATATTTGGGTATATCAAAAGACTTTTTGCTTTTTACAGACTGTTATTCCAAAGTTTATTTCATGTACACATCTAAAGACTATCTATGACCTTACTATAGATTATTAATATTATCATTATATATATATATCATTACCAATACTAATCTGTACTTTTTGTTTCAGACGCTATAATTGTAGATACAAGTATTGAGATTCTGGCAATTTTTAAGCATTGGGCCTCAAAGCCGCTGAGGCTTGTAGAAACAATATCTGCCCAAAATTGTTTTAAGCGTTTTAACGGTGGTGACTTGACCCATGAAATAAAGCCCAGAAGTGGACAGCCATCAGTTGTTGATTATGATGGTTTAAAATGCCAGGTAGAGAAGAACCCGACCACCAGCACTCAAGAACTTATATTAATAAATTAGTGGAGTCATAGATAGTCTTTGGATGTGTACATGAAATAAACTTTGGAGTAAAGGCCTGTAAAAAATGAAAACCCCTTTGATACACCCTAATAGTAATGATAACCAATTCACTAAATTTTATATATTATTTCTTTTTTTTAAATCATCACAGCTCAGTAATTTTCAGGACTAATATCCACATCTTTCTTTTTTTTTGTTATTGATCTTTATGTTTATTTTTTTAAAATTACAACATTTTGTACTGTACAAAGATGAAAAGCATTTGTTAAAATATTGAGATAATATGGAAGGTGGGGATACTTGTCCCTACAGATTACTAAGCTGTAACCCATTCATGTCCAGCTAGCAAAAACATATACATCATAGTCATGTACTTACAAAACTAAGTCTACAGAATTAGGATCCAATACAAAATTCAGAGGCAGACAATAATATTGCTTCATGAATCAAAAAAGTTAAACATAATTTTATATTTTAACACTAAAAAAAAAAGAAAAAAGAAAAGAAAAAAGAAAAACCCCTTTCCAGACTGACTGGCCAGATCTGTCCGACCAAGTGTGTTTGTTTACAACATAATCTAATAATACCAATTGACCATGAAGAGGTATAGCTATTGAATCAGCCCAAGCAACATGGCAGCTTCCAAGTAGTGAAGAAGCACTTTGAAATTAGCGATATGATCGAATTTCGATACCATGACAACCAGGCATAGACTTATAAATGCCCAGGAGGTCTTGCAGGCCATTATTGACTCAGATGATGAGTTGGAAGCGCTGTTACATGATTCTGAGACATAATTGTTACATTTTATTACAATTTCATTCTGTTATTTTTACAATATATTTTGCATTTTCCGGCAGTTGTATTGGATTTGGTTTCCATTGAAATGCCCAAAACCAGATATTCAGGAGTAAAAGATACCCCTACTATAGAGCCTGAGCACAATCCTACCAGAATATATATGGTACACAGGGGTTAACTTATATAGATAGCTCACAAATTGAATTTAAATGAGTTACCTTAAAACTGGTAAAAGTTAGAAATAAATTCAGCCTGGAAAGGGTTAATGTTTTAAAAATATTACTTTAAAATTTACATTTTAAATTCTGTAAGATTAAAAATGTATTCATAAAAATAGATATTGTAGCTTATTATTTGGATAGTGATTTTTATCTTTATATTCAAAACAGTGTAACATAAGGAGTACACAGTAAGACATTATCTGATATTGATGGCAGTTAACCTTGATATTATCTAAGTGAGTTATGCTATAATAAATTGTACAAAACAATATTAAGACATTATCTGAGGTTCATGACAGTCAACCCTAAGATTTTATCTAAGTGAGTTGTGCTATAATAAATTGTACAAAGATATTAATCTTAGAATTTGCTCATTGGATACTGGGTGTAAAATATTTGATCAAAACTGGAATGGTTGCTTTAGCAATAGAAATTAACTTTTAAATTCATAAAAATAAAATAAAATAAATCAATCAAGGGGCATAACTTCTGATCAAAGTTACTTCCCTTGCATTTTTAGGTGAATTTAAAAAAAAAATTTCCAAAAATTCAATTCCATTTAAAAAAATTCTATTCATTGAAGAGTTCCATTGTGTTTGGAGCGGTATGAAGCGGTCCATGAATTTAAGAGTTAGATTAAATGAGGTCAAATGAGTTTGGCCTAAGGAAAAATTGATCCTTCAAAAAATGAAATAATTAAGAAAAAGATCAAAAAATTGTCCGATCAGCGTATAATGCGAGTAATACCTTTGCAAACCATTGCCAATTTTTGCCAAGACATTTGAGATAAAAACGATAGTACAGGTTGTACATCTGTAATCCGGCTCACTGCGGTCTGGCAACTCCCATGGTCTGGCATGTTTGGATTATGCCCCCATTAGTTTGTGGATCTGCCACTAGAGGTCTTCGATCCGATTTCAAACTGTGGTTAGAACCATAATTTAGCAGTTTATAAATCAATTCATTAAACCGAATGTTTTAAAAACCTAACCACGGTTTGAAACCAAATGAAAAATTCTAAATTCAACAACTTTTGATGTTTACTTTAGTATAAAATTAGATAAGTATTTATTAATTTAATCTGAATCTTATAAATTATTTTTAATACAATTGAAAAGCATCAGCAAACACAAATAATTTTCATTTTTTATATAATTTGTATTAAATTATATTAATATATTGTTCTAGTTTCCACACTATTATAAATATTGCTAAAAATTGATAAACTTAAATTTATTATGTAATAGTATGAAAAAAGAATTTCGGTTTTCAGGCATTTTCTGTGGTCTGGCAATGGGTAGATCCAAAGGACTATTAAAGAGGTACAACTGTACTTTAACTATGAAATTCATCACACACTCGGCTTTTATATAATTAATGGTCACATATTACCTAAGAAGTTTTTTTTTAAAAAACAACTAGAAAACTTTGAACTCTTGAAAATAATTTGCAAAATTTAAAAGAACTTATTGATTAATAAAGCAATATTTACTGAAAGTATATCATTTACATACATATGTATATATACACTTACATTAATTATGACATTTATACATGTATACAAACATATGTATATACACATCTATGACACATATCTATACACACACACACACACGAGTGGCCGCGCAGGATAAGTGCCCAATAAACCCTTTTTTGAAAAGGTGATATTTTCGTTATTTTTAGAGCTTATAAATATAAGATGTTATATTCTGCATTATGATTCATAGTGTTCAAGCTTTAAAAAAGCCAAAGACTGAGCATTGTAGCTCTAAAAATAACGAAAATATCAACTTTAAAAAGGGTGCGATGGGCACTTATCATACACGGCCACTCACATATCTTTGACTATATGAGGTCGTACCACTAATTAATTTCATTTGCTTCTCTGGAAGTATAAAGATATTTTTATCTAATTCATGGGGGTGATGTTCTGAGGCTGAATCTTTAGGTCTTGCAAACAAGCATAATAACTGTTTTATATGCCCGCTCATAGGCTTAAATTCAACTAATTTATCTTTATGTCAAAATGATTGCCAACTTATAAGCAAGAAACCTTCATGAATATTTAGCAGCCTCTCAAATAGGTCTTAATTAAAGTGACTTGCAAGATACATTGAGAGTGTAAGGTCAACTTTATATTATCTATGAATAATATTAACATACACTCACAAATGGAGGAGCAAATACCCCCCATTCCCCCTGGGGGGGTACCTTCCTCATATACGAGGCTATATGGCTATTAAATAATGAGATTGAAATTTTTGGTCAAATTGAACAAAATTACCATTTCTGCAATCATTATGATGCTGAGTTACCGTACTGCGGGGCTATTTGGCACCATTTTTTATTAATTCAAATTTGCAGAAATCAAAAGCAAAAACAATTTAGAATGATTTGTTAGATTTTTTACCAATCTCACTGGTTCTTGACATGCATGGGCGTCCACAACGCTCATCATCTTTGACATTCTCTCAACCTTCACAAAATCTCTTGTGCCACTCAAACATGTTAGCATAAGGAAAGATTCGGTAGCCATTTTGCTCAATTCAACAAAAAAATTTCAAATTGATGCATTGCTCGATTTTTGAACTGAAAAACACATCTACTTCAAGCAATGCGTAATGAAAGCGAACTGAAGACGCGAGCGGATTGAAATTTTCAGGGGTTGTTTATGCTTGCCCATTGGTCAATATAGACCATGTGGTTCGTGCATGCACACTGTGGTTTGACTTACATAAGCTTAGTCTCATTATATAATAGCCACACCTTGTACATAGAGAGTATTAAGACACTGCTCTATTATCTATAATATTAACATACACTCATAAATTATGATTATGGAGGAACAAATACCCCACTTCCCAAATCTTTTCTGGTACCTGCCTCATATATATATATACATTCAGACTTGGATATACACACACAAATATTTGCCTATATTTGCTGGTGTATGACATTACAAAATTACTCTATTTTACAAGAACATTTTAAAAATTTCAAAAACTAATATTAATGAAGGACTGAAAACAAATTTCTTTCCTAAAAAAAAAAAGAAAAAAAAAAAACAACCTTAAACACCAGCAAATGTTTACATACACATATCTTCAAAGGCATCACATATATGTATATACCTATATAAATAACTTATTAGACCAGAATGAATATTTACTTATCTGCACCTGATGGCTCATAGGATTTTTTTTTTGTTAATACTGGTCGAATTCCTCATAAAAATAAGTTAAAAACAAATACTAGTCAATAATTCAAACATACATACAGTTGCGTGTGTATATATAAAAGTGATACAACAAAAACAGGAGACAGTACAATAGAAAATGCAGACACACAACATCCAAACAACCCTTAAATTCTGCAGGTGCTCAGGAAATATAGACAACAAAAAAATCCATACATCTGAGAAATTAGTATACCGTGATTTACTTGGACTAGTGTCCTCATCTTGGTTGTTATAGTCATAACATTTTGGCCCTTGTACCCTCTGGTGTCTGTGGTAGTTGGTTAACCTTCAGGGAATTTTGAACCAAACTCTCTGGTAGATTGTTCTTATTCCGCTGTCCATGCCAGAGGATATCTCGTATCAGTTGGTTATGTGTATCTAGTAACCTGCCCTGGTGATCATGAGTTCAATCCCTTGATCTGGTAGTGCAAAAAAATGATTTACTCTGGTTCAGTAGAAGAGGCAGACAAGCGACATCGCAAGGATGAATTAACTAGGAAGACTCAACTGATACAAAATATCTTCTAGCATGGACAGCGGAATGAGAACAATCTACCACCGTGGATTGAATAAAGGGTTCGGTGCGAAATTCCCAGAATGTTACTGACTATGACAGGCACCTGAAGAAGGCTGGAGGGTACAACGGCTGAAATGTTGTGATTATAACAACCAAGATGAGGACATTAGTCCGAATAAATCAGTGTATAATAATGATATTTCCTCATCTCAGAAATTCAGACAAAAATGATCTGAGAAATAAAAACATATTTAACCATCTATCTACTCATCAATTTGGCAGGGGAAACTGAGGCTGTTTTGGTGAGTTTCATTTTTTGTTTGTGATAGAAAAGGGATGTCATCATATTGAAAACTGAAAAATGTTTTGAATGAAGATGTAAAAATGTTTTCTGTATCTAAAAAAACAAACAAAAATGAATCAAGCTATCATTTCACTGTATATTAGAAGTTATATTCTGTATTTGATGACCTATAAGATTTACTCCCCGCTCCCCACCAAAGAGGGCTCAAAAAAATCCCCTGGGTCTTACCGTACTGTGGGGCTATTTGGCACCATTTTTTAGAAATCAAAAACAAAAAATTACCCAATCTTCACAACTGCCGTGGTTATATTTTGAATGTTAGCGACTACATTTTTTTGTATTTTGTTTTTTTTCTTCCTCATATAGTAATTGCAAGTAAATGCAGTAACTAACACTCAAAATCTAACCAAAGCGGTTGTGAAGATAGGGTAATTTTTTTGTTTTAGATTTCTTTGAAATTTTTTAAACAAATTTTAATGAAGAAAATGGTGCCAAATAGACCCCACGATACCAAATAGTCTTGCAATACAGTATCTGCTAAGCTGCTTTTGTTTTCTCTTGTAAATAACAGCAGTATCATTAAAAAGATCTTTCCTGCAGGTTTTGTCCAAATTTTTCTTCTGCTATACTGTAGCTACATATTTCAATAACATTAAATGCTCATAAATACACTAATTTTAAAAAATTAATATTCCCTGCTGAAATGGGGGCGGGGGTAAGGTCTTATATGCCATCAAATATTGTAATTTCACTGTATTTTGGGAGGGAAGAGATACATAAAATGTAATTCCAGAAAAACAGATTTGTTTACGTAAGATTAAGATTTATAAGTATTAAAAAAAATGTAAAATAACTTTTTTCATTAAATGGTTGACAATTTTCAAAAGTAAGAAGCTCTGTTAAAAGAATAGTGGAACAAGCTTTTTACACCTAATATGTACTTAGGCAAGTCAATAAGTCTGTAGCCTAACAAAGGCACTTATTTTACACAACAAATATTTATTATTTCTAACATAATCTCCTTCCTTGTTAATGCACTTAATTCAGTGGTGAAAATTAATCACATAAATCAAACATTAGAATGAAAATTTCAGATCAAAATTCAGCTAATAACTATGTGTCAGGCTACAGACTTATTGATCCAAACTCGTACAAATACTACGAAGTATGAATTATCATTGTCAGTCAGAGTGTTGAGGATTTGGATGGTAACTATGTACTCAACATAAAATGAGCTAATAAGAAAATCCCTGATGAAATCTAGTACAGTACCAGACCATTTCTCCGGCTTCCAGAAAACCGAAATTACTAGAAAACCAGATATTTTTTAAACTGGCGTGCTTCATAGTAGTTTGCCACTCAACTACTCTTTGTTTTAATTTTGTAGCAGGGTTATATTGTCTTCAGATGAAGATTAGTGGATTACCTGTTTTTGAAGTGGATTAATTTGTATATCTTATAAATATTTTCGTTCTTTACTTTTCTTTGTATATTTTATATTCAATATTCTATGTTTTAAGAATTTTAAGTGCATTAATAAAGATCAAACAGACCCTACTTCAGAAGTACATTAGTTTGTATCTGTAAAATACAATTTTGTTCTTTACTTTTCAGTGTTTATTTTATATTTCAAGTATATATTAAGCGTTGGTCCAGAAATCCAGGTCACCTCCAACTCCAAGCTGGCCGGATAAATGGTCCAGTATCGAGTTGTACTAAAGAACTTTTTCTTTCACTAAAATGGTAAAAATGGATATGACTATAAGAAATAATATATGCAAATTAAACAGAAAGAATGATATGATGTGGGGGAAGCTTTATATATATAAATCAAATGATTAATTCTTAGAGAAATGAATCAGCCTTCAAATAATGATGTATATTTATACACTAACCGAATACCACATACATTAATTAGTGATCTGTGAAACACATGTGTTATTATGTGTGAGTATTGAAGATATGGGGACAGAATATTAAATTCTTTGCTTACATTATTTATATAAACACTGATAAACAAAAGGGTTCATTCAATGCAGTTTATGAAATCCTTAAGTGACCTTGAAATGAAAGCACCTGCTTCAGCCCAAAAGGAATGTCAGTTTCAGTCACTTTTTACATGCAGGGTAACCCATTGTACTCAAGTGGTTATGAATACAAAAGCATTTAACTTATAGGTATTTACCGAGTAGCAATCAAAATCCTGAATTTCACTCCCCCCCCCCCGAACCCAGTTATCCAGAACGTTGATTGGCCGACTTTTCATTTTCCCTACTGTTCATTTGCTTGAAAAGCAAAGGAAGACAATTTAAGTAATTGAAGAGGCCTTTCTTTAATACTTTATTATTTACAAAAAACACTGGTTAACTTTTTTTTTTTAATTACTGCGATCGGAGTATGTTTATGACTTATGGAAAATGAACAGTAAGCAAAATGAAAAGTTGTCTGAATCAACATTCGGGAAAGTGAAATTCGGGATTATGAACCAGTCTCGTATTTACTAAGCTTAGCTTAGTCTGGGACAAGGCCACATGCGTGAGGAACCCAGTGAGAATCAAACTTACTACAGTAGTAATAATCTGCTAAACTAGCTTGCTAACCATTACTTCACAATGAGGCACCCACATATCATAAATTACTAAGCTTAGCTTAGTCTGGCACAAGGCCACATGTGTGGGGCACTCAGTGAGAATTGAACTCACTACCCAGTTGTGATAGTCTTTTAGACTAGCTCATTAACCATTATTCCATGGGGTGGTGCAAAATAAAATAAATTATATGTGTTAAGCCGAATCATTGAAATTGCCTAATTGGCAAAATTTACTTATTTTTTAGTAAAAAAAAAAAGTTTGATTTCACTTTGATTACATAAACTTTTGATCTTAAAAATAATAGTTGTTTTCCATCCTTGTTTTGATTAAATGAAATTTTGATCAAATTAAAACTATTTATTTTTTGTAAAAAAAGGTAAAATTTTGCCAATTTCACTGATTTGGCATAACATACATTTTATATACAACATCTGAAATGATCAGGGAAAACCTTTTAGATCAGGTCCAAAGAGAACAGTTTGTGTACATATGTTCATTTAAATTTCAGGACTTTTTACTTAGTCCCCACCACAATAAATAATTATAGCTCCCTGTATTTTTGGTTGCTAAATGTAAATTTAAAAAAAGTTAAGGACGTTTTGGCAACTCGGCTATTGCGATAATGGGTTAGGGTTTAGGGTTAGTCAGTCGGTAAGAGCAAAGGTTAATTTTTGTTGGGGGCTTTTAACTTAAAAAAACAAAAAACAATTACATTTATTTAGCAAACAAAAATATTGTGAGCTGAAATAGCTATGATTATTTAGTGTGATGGGGACAAATGCCCCCCGCCCCTAAATTTCACTATAAAAGACAACATAATACAAATTATTGAAGCATTCTATTCAATTTCTTTCTTTAAAGTGCTTGTTGAGTACAATGGATTAAATTTAAATGATTAAAAATAAAAATAAAAATAAAAAAGAAAAAGATGTTTAAAGAAAATGTTAGAGTTATGTCCCATGCAAAAGTTTTTCAGAGGCATTAGGAATTAATGGGGTTGTTTCACAGTCAAATATTCACACGTTATTTTATTTTTTTTTACGCTGAAAGGTTTATACTAGTAAAAATGTAACACCCTTATATAACTTTGTTTTTTACATTACCTCATATGCAGAGCAAACTTATATAACAAAAACACTGAAGGTAACAAAATATTAAGACTTTAGGAATAGACACAGTACTGAAAGTTTTAATCATAGATAATGTTAGTAAATAATATATATCATAACACTTGAATTAGTTTTCTTTTTAAAGTCAAGTTAAAAAAAAAGAAGGTAAATTTTAATTTACAACTCAAATGCAACATTCAGAGCATTTGTTCTAGTTAATATAAGTACGGAAGGAATAAAAATTATCTTCTGATTCAGAAGATAATTTTTATTCCTTTAGAATCTGAATTCTAAATTTATTGACTGAATATTATCTCATTTTTATTTTCTCTCCTTATAAAAGAAAGAGTTCGAAAAAAAAGGGAAATAATCAAATTATCACTTTCAACAGCACACTCAAGTATTTGAGAAATCTTTAATTACCCCAATTCTTCTATGTTTTCTTCTTTTTTTTTATTACTTTTATTCCTAACAGTGGTATTGCTTCAAATTTAATTTGATGTCTTGTATCCTTAAATTATTGTAAATGCATCAAATTGGTCATTTCTAGGATTGTAGTTAAGACCCATATATACTTCAATTTTTCAGGGATTAAATGAGAAAATGTTGCAGGGAAAAAGAAATGATAATGAGTGATAAAAAAAAAAGAAAAACTTTATAATTGTCAGTGTGTTTGTGTTATTGTCATTGCAGTTATAGATGGAGAAGTTTTTATGTTGGCTTGTATGGTGATTTTGCAAGGAAGTACTTAGAGGAGAAAGCTTGTGTAGGGGGATACTTACAAAATTATACATCTGACCCTGGCAGGAAAAAAAGAGAAAAGAAGAGGATAAGCATGCGGAACACATGGAGAGAAAAAAAAGGTGAGGAAAAGTGACAGAGGGAGAGAGAGAGGAGAAAAGTTAAAAATAGAGGCTGACAATTAGATTGTAGGAAAAAAAATTCATAATGTACGCTAATGTGTGGTACAAAAAAAATGTTGACAAAGTTTAACCTCTGGGCCGTCAAAAATGGATTGTTTGATTGGGACTGATTTTCATTAAGCACCTTATTCTTTTGAAAAGAAGCTAACATGTCTTTTTCCATACCTAATTTTTTTGTTAAAAGAAGGGTTTCTAGAATTCTTATGAAATAAATTAAAAAATATATGAACCATAACATTAACAATATTGTAGACTTTCTATAGTTATTCATTCTGAAATATGTGAACCCTTGTTTATATTGTTTTAAAATATAAAAAAAATAATAAAATTGAAAGTTTATTGACAAATTTTATTGATAGACGTCTTTGTTTCCTGTAAGTAAGTGTATGGAACTTCCTTTGGGCTATCAAAACCTAAAAGCTGAAATGGGGATGTTTTTATTTTAGAAAAATGTTTGTTTAAAAAATATATTAAAATTTTTTTAAAGCAAACTATATATCTTGAGTTTGGCACAAAATCAATCTTTTAAAAATAAATAACTACGAAAAAAAAAATGTTAGCTTTTTTTCAAAAGAATATACAGTGCTTAGTGAAAATCAGTCCTAATAAAACAATCCATTTTTGACAGCTTAAAAGGTTAAACTTTGCCAAAACGTCATAAGGAAAAAGTCATAACTTTGGTTAATGTCTAGGAAAAAAGTCACAGGGAAAATAAATATTTTAATTTATTTAATTGATAGTAATAAAATGAGTAAT
>VCCN01002354.1:6226320-6249647 GCA_006491835.1 Architeuthis dux
GCCATTCCCACAGTGCATTATTGCAAAGATTGTCCGGCAATAGTTATGTAAGTTTATGAAAGGTATTGGCAACGTTTACTGAAGTTTAAAAAGAAAATAAGGGCAGTAACTGCATACTTCGAAGCACCACTTCAGTACGACTGACAGAAAGTAGGAGTCGAGTTCACCATAACATTTATATTGTAAATAGAACCCCCTTCGTAAAAAAATGTTTAAATTCCAGGAAGGTTGTTAGGGGTCTAAAGAATTAAAAACACAAAAAATTACGGGCCCCAAAAAACCTTTTCTGTGGTTAACAGATGTAGATCCTTACTAAGTTATTTTCTGTGGAGAAAATGGTGGAAGCCGAATTTCTGGACTTTTGAAGAATTTTAAAAATTCCTTCTGGATGAAGATTTCAAGACCTAAATGAAGGACATGTATGTCTGGCAATCCCCACCCCTTTAATGAACAAACAGAATGAGAACCAAACATGAATGTCTAAAAGCTTCAACCAAAAGAAACAAAACAGGTCAGGAATTATTATTAGATGAAATATTGTAAATCATTATTATTAATTTTTTGCTACTATTTACCATTATCTTAATTATTGTTGCTTTTTATCGGAACTAAACTCAGGCTGTGAGAAGAAAAAAAATAATAATAGTAGGTGAGGAATTAGTTCTTCTCTGATATCGCTGACCATGCGTGGAGGGAGAGACAGACCTTTATGGAATGAGGTCAAAATAGTACCCAGAAAAAAGCATTGACAAATAACATGGCTGATGGAATCTGCTCACATACTATGCTTATATAACTCAATCAGCAGACTGAGTATTGATATGAATAGCTTGTGGGAAACAATGATCAGAAGGGAGGTAGCTGCGAAGTTGGGATGAAAGAGGCGAGCAAGTGCATAGCTCAACGAGAGGTCACAAGACCAGCACAGAGGTCGGGAGGAGACAATCCCAGAAACAGAGAGATGCAAAAGCCGGACATGAAGTGCATGTGAGGGGAGGTGCTAGTTCCCCCGGAACTAGATTCAACATTCCAGAACACAACAGACACTCGAGGAAGGCCAGAGAGTACACTTCTGAAATGTTGTGAAAAATAAACAACGAAGATGATGAAATTAGTCCGAATAAACCGCATACAATGGGGCGGGGCCATTCACCGATCAAAATGTAATGCAACCTTGCATCAGTGCAGATAGATGCACAAAAGACGTTTTAATGATTAGAAACCATCAACCAAATCTGTCAACATCAACATAGCAGGGCTCCAGACTAACGTTTTTCACTACCGTCCCGAAAAACAATATAAACGGTCCCAAAATTGTTTCTTTACTTTGTTATTATCATCTATAGTTGTTAGTTGTTAGTAGCATAATAAAAACACCATTAAAATGTTGAGGAAATAAATAATTGTGAGTTGACTTTGTTTTTCTACCATAAGATATCTTTGAAAAAAAACCCACTTCCGTCCCGGAGCCATCCCAGGGAAGATATTTGTTTGTCCCAAACACATTTTTCCCGACGTTACTTTCGATCCATGCAACATAGGTTTCTTCAATTTTTAAGTGGGTCTGGCTGGCTATCTATGTACATATTGTGCATACAGGCTGCACCAATGGAGCTAGAGGTGCTGAAAATTTTAACATTTACTCCTTATTATGTATAGGAAAAACATTTTTTTTTGTTTTTTGAAAATTCTGTGCCAAAATAAGTTTTTAGTGGTTTGTGGTGGGGGGTTCAATAATGAAAGTTTATGCTAAATTGGTCCCTTAGTTTGTACCCGGTAATGTTCACCCTTGTTTTGAAAAAAATTTGTACTTTTGTAGTGATCACAGCCTAACAAAAGATGTAACTTATCATTAATCACTGCTTTTTCCAATTTTTTAAAATTGATCACCCTCAACACGGCCTGCTGCTAAAAGACGTTTGACACATGACAGTTTTTATTGAGTGACTAACCAGACCTGTTTTATTATTTCTCTGATTCAGTATTTATGCTTTTATGACTTGCTTTTGGGTTAATTAGCCAGAAACTCAGTCAAGGTCGGCAATGAAGCCAACATCATTCATAAACATTAAAGACAAAACACTGAGTCAAACTTTTTCAACTCTCAGAAGGAGTAGTATTAAAAGCTATTAATACAAGACACAGATTTAATCCATGATAATCTGTGGAGATTAGTGTATCTTCAATAACCGGCCACTTACTGATCATTAATCCTAAAAGTGAGGATAGAAATTGTGAAAATTTATAATTTCCTCTGTGGTTAGAGTATGAACCTGGAGGCCATGGAATTGAGGCTTCTGTTCTTCGTATTATTCACAAAGGAAAAGGAAATTGGATTTAAGACCAGAGCATGTGAGACACTACAGAAGCCAACTGGCAATATAGAAATGCTAAACTGGTGGAAACCGGGAACCAAAACTGTTTACGTCAACATAGGTTTCTTCAGTTTTTAAGTTGGTCTAGCTGGCTATGTATGCATGTATGTGTACTGGCTGTACAAATGGAGATAAAGGGCTGAAAATTGAAACATTTACTCGTTATGATAGAAACATTTTTTTACCCCCCCGCCCCCAGGTTTTTAGTGGGTGGTTTATGAAAGTTTACACTAATTTTTTTTAGTGATCACAGTCCAACAAAAGGCGAAAGAAAAAAAAAAAAAAAACTACTGCTGAGTCATCAATATCAATCAAACATTATACATTGGAAATTTTTGTTGTATGGACTTATATATATATATACACTCAGGTTTATATCAATATTTATTAAGCCTTAGCAAAACATAGGGCCAAAATAGGATGGTGGTGGTGGAAGTGGGTAGAATGATAGCAATGCAACAATACCTGCAATTGAGGAGGCCATGAAAATCAGCATTTGAAATCTTGGCTTTCATCTGGACTGGAACCCTGACCTTTGTCACTGCACTGGTTTGAAATACCAAACTATTTCAACCCACAGGTAGGCCACAACAATTCCAGCCAGTACAGCAGACTTCAACATTTTTAAAAATACTTGACTAAACCCGAAACGACTATGACACATTTAGACAGCATGTTATTTGCTATCCGTATGATTTAAATGCGAGGCTGCACCAAAGATGATAACGCTACATGGTGCAAGAAATTCTGTTATTCAGTGGCAGAGCATGGCTGAGATGGGCACAGAAAAATCTTGTTGCTGCTTATAGCACCTGGTATTTCCAAATGGTCACCCATCTGGGTACTGACCAGGCTTGGTGTTGTTTAACTTCAGTGATGGAACAAGAACTGGTGTAATTGACCCTCCTTCGTGTCAAATGGTTTCAGTTTTTGAGGAATGATACCATACACCAATGAAGCAAACAGATCCATGTTTCAGCATTGATCACCCAGCAAAGGCTAAAAAAATGGTTTGGACACCTAATAAGGAAGGAGTCTGGTCATCCTGCATAAGACAACTTTGATTCTGACCCAAAGAGACTTGGGTGGAAACATCCCATAGACCAGGGTTTGGCAACCTTTTGGTTTCTGTGGACCAGATTATGTAGTAATGAGTGAACAGTGAGTCAGATAAATGCCATAAAAAAGCTTGAAATATGAGAATTATCCATTTGAATACATCTAGTTATATTTTGTCTCGAATCAATGAATAACCCATGCTAGAAAATCGTTTGTGCTTAACCAAGGATGCCAATTAATAATAATAAAACACAATTTAGTCGCAATTTATTTCAATCAAAGCATCTTTTGAATCTAATAAAAAGACAAAGAATTTTTTAAATATAAAAGTAAGCATAGTATCCCAATATTTGTTCACGGGCCAGTCAATATCCTTTTGTGGGCAGGATCTGGCCCGCAGGGTGCTTACCCCTGCCATAGGCCGACCAAGACAATGCTGGACCTGGTCCATATCAACAGGGCTGGCCCAAACCTTTATGCGGGGTACTAAGCAAAATTTGATTTGGAGGCCCCCACTGCCTCTTGGGAGCCCTAAGCATCCAGTTAATTTCGCTTATGCCTCAGGTTGGCACTGCATATCAACATGCCACCCTACCAAGCCAGGAAACAGGCAATAAACAGTAACCAACCGAGAAAGGTCTGTCAGCGTATAATCGCTATGTTGGAATCCCAGTGAGAGAAAGAGCGGGAGGTGAAAACCTTGTTACTTTGAGTGTCTATGCATAACACATTTTATTTTAGTGTGAAAAGAAAAAAAAGTATACAATTTGTATATACAAGCACACATCATAATCATATTTACACAATATCTAGAGCCTTAAACCTTTGCGGTGGTGTAATAAACATCATAATTCTTCTTAAAATCATTTACATCTGTTAATAGCACTACATATTCCAGTAATCTATTCCAAAGTCCCACCACTCTATTGCTAAAAAAGAATTTTCTGATATTCAATCTACTTCTACCATATATGTGTGGCCTCTCAGTCCCTTGTACCCTCTTCTAGTAAAAAATACATCAGGGTTTACTACTTCTAAACCATGTATAATCTTAAACATTTCTATTAAGTCTCCCCGATCTCTCCTATTTTCTAACGATGTTAACCCTACCACTTTTAGTCTATCCTCATAACTCATACTTTTTAATTCCGGTACAAACTTAGTTGCTCGTCTCTGGACTTTTTCTAAAAGATTTTTATCTCTCTCCTCAAATTGTAATGAGTGTGTACTCTCTTTCTCACTTATATATAATCAAATAGATAATCTAAACAAATGAAAGAAATTGAGTGGAAAGTGGGTGGAAGCACTTATAAAACGTACTGTTTTGCCTACTGCCAAGTGATGGTGTGTTTGTAATTATATACTTGAATATTGTGGGGGTTGTGTTTACCAAGATATACGCCCAGCAATGGCAGCTTTCTGGCACAGATGAATCATGGGAAGTGTCTCACAGACCTATAAGATGGCAGTCTAGTGGCAGGGGTAAGCTCAAATTGGTTCACTGCATACCAAACCATTTTTGGATATCCATCCAAATTAATGGAAGTAGAGAGAAATAGAAAATTTCAAATCATTCATTAAGATATTTTGATTCAATTAGTTGAACACAATAATTTTAATTAAAGAAAATCACGATCAAGTTATCAGAGCCATCTTAGTTTATACGGTCTGAATTTATATCATATTCAAAATAAAATTATTATTTACATATACATCAACAGGTCTGTAGCCTATTGATGAAAATTCATTTATTTTACGCAACAAATATTTATTTTTCAGCATAATCTCCTTCCTTGTCACTGCACTTGACCTAATGCCTCACCATCAATCACAAAAAGGTAGATTTCCAGGAGGGGGGGGGGATATATTCAGAATAATAATACCATCTTTTCATATAGGTACATTAAGTTGGGTTTACATAAAACAATTGTACAGCACCATTATCCTTTACTGACAATAAGGTTTCAACTTTCAAACAGGCTCGCCCTTGGTGAGAAGGCCTTATCCAGGAGGGAGGCAATTGACATTTTGAGGCAGCTCACATCAAAATGTCGACTAAATGCATTAGCCAGACAAGCGCGGATTTCAACCTGATGTGGCTTCCACTTCTCAATAAATCCAAACCCGACAGAACAAAGACACAGAAACACCAGGGCCATGCGCTATAAGGGCTACCCCCCTTTAAGCATAATTTCTGTTTAACCCATCACACTCGGATTGTACACCTGAAGAAGGCCGAAGGATGGATCGGCCGAAACCTCGTGTTTATAACACAAATAACAAGAAGGAGTTCAACCGTCAGAAGAACCATTTCAACCATTCTCAAAACTATAGAAAATATCCTAACACTGATATGTTGTTAGCTTTCAAATGACATTGTCACACTTGAAGAGCTTTGCCTACAGCTGGTAAAATAAGTTTATTTTTATTAGACACTAATTGATCTTATTTTGTGATAATTACAATTTTTGATTCAAATAATTGTTGGCAGCTAAGGTTTGAAAGTTTCACACTATTAGAAACTGTCAACCAAAACTGTCAGTTTTTGAGCTGGTCAGGCTGGCTACAGCAATGCAGCTAGAGGGCTGAAAATTTCAACATTTACTCCCTATTATATCTACAAAAAACGTTTTTTTTCTTTTCGACCCTCCCCAGGTTTTTAGTGGGGGTGGGGCTTCAATTTGCAATGTAAGTTCACGCTAAATTAATCCCCTAGATTGTGTCTGGCAGCGTTAAAGCTTTTTTTTTTTTTTAAATAAGGACATTTTAGTGATCCCTCCCCAGAGATCACCACCTTTTCAAAATTTTTTTAATTGATCACCCCCATCACAGCCTGCTGCCAAAACACATCAGTTGCATGACTGTTTCTATTGAGTGACTAACCAGATCCGTTTTATATTAAAATCGTTTGCTTTTTATTTCATCTTTTGCATTCTAATCTAATTATAGATTATTTCAAATATTTTTGATACAGGGGAAGCTGTTACTGTGATCATTTTTGGACAGGGTCTTTTAGATAACAATAATCGGCTGATAACAATAAGCAAAGGATTGTTATAAATTTACATTCACTGTTATATTATTCATTGTTATAAACAACTTTTACATCGCTAAAAGACAAATCCCACGAGGACCGCTTAAAGGAATTAAAACGCCCATTCCTGGACTACAGGCTCAGACGAGCAGACATGATCCAAATCTATAAAATCATGAATGGATTAGTGTGGATAGACATCAGTATGCTGTTCTCTCCCACTAAAATTTCTCATACCTGAGGACATTCTCAGAAGGTATTTAAGAATCACACAGTTAAACTCCCAAGAGTTAATTTCTTTACACAATGGGTTGTAAATGATATCATAGATGCACCATCAGATGCGCTCAACACCCTTAAAAATAGTTTCGACAAAATTTGGGAAGACATCTACTATCACACTGCGAATTCATTGAATTACTTATATATTGTACATTTGGGTCCACACCTACAGGCCTCAGCTTTTTTGTTAGAAATTATATTATTATTATAATTTTTGATTATAAAAAATTCATGATTAATATGAATTTTTAATTCATTCTAAATAAAATGTTTGTGACCGACTGATTTAGATAACAATAACCGATCGATAACATTATCCGTGATTATAATAAATGGCTTCCTCTGTATTTAATTTTGAAAATAGGAACTTTGGATCTGAAAATGACAAAGAAAACCAAACCGATTCTCCAGAAAAAGAAATCAGTTAAATTTTGTAATCGACTTCAACAGAGCTGAAGAATCGGAATTTATTTGGGAATTGGTGAATTCAATCCTCAGCTTGTTCGACTTTTTTTAGATGTGTCCAACACATCTCTTTAAGATGCTTTTTGGTTTGATGGTTAGTTCCATTTATGTAAACAACAGAAAGAGGAAGGAAGGGAGTATTTACCAGCTTCTAACTATAATGTCAAGAAGAGAATGTGATGTCATTAAAAGAACATCCATTCTGATCAATAGATGACATATAAAGAGTTTGTTTTTTACATTGTTGCCAAGTATCGTTTGTTATTAATAGCTAAAACTGTCTTAAAAAATGGCTCAACTTTTCAATTTCCAGCTAACTTTATAGCTAAAAATGTTATATATACTCATTTAAAGCCCACTTATCAAATAAAATAGCCATACACTAAGACTCCAGAACAAATTATTGATAACAATTGTACACTTACTTTAATTTAAACTTAGTAATTGTTTTTTTTAATAGCCAGATTTTCGAGTGAACAATCCTCTTCCTCCTGCTACTACTACCACCACCACAACTAGTAATACTACTACTACTACTTCGTTTAGAATCCCTTTGAAATCGGAACTCACAGATATGGACGTAAGGATGGTGTATGCATCGTTGAACTTATGGTTCTTGTTTTATTATTCATAGAATCGATGCAATAAACTTTGAAAGGGAAAAAAATTTTAAAAGATTATATGAAATATTTTCCTCACAGAAGAGAGAATAGTCAAATAGAAATCAATACTGGGGCAATAATAAAAAAAAAATAATGGCGCTTATGATAAAAATAAAGAATTGAAATCATCCAGAAGACAGCATTACTAAAATAGAGCTAGAATATTGTGGAAACTTGTTGTCACTTGATCCCCAGTGAAGAACACCCGATACTTGTATTGCTGTAAGAATTCAAATAATAAAGAATACTGAGGACTGTATTGATATATTGAATAGACTTGCTGTCACTTAATCCCCAGTGATAGACACCTGATACTAGTGTGAAAACTTAATGAGTAAAATAATTAAAACTCTTATATAAAAAAATTGATATCATTTTTTTTAAAAAGTCAAAAATAAAAAATATAATAAGCACAAAGTAAAAATATTGATTAGACAACACTGTCTGCTTCAGGGTCAAACTCCTCTCTGACAAGCTTAAATCACTTAGCTCTTAGCTTTTGTAAAAATAGTTTTCCTTTAACTGAAAAAGATCTTTAAATTTGGCCACGGAAAGGGACTTAATAAAATAGTATCTAGATATTTTTCATAAACAAAAGAATTTCAGAAAACTTGCAACTGAAAATATCTTGTAATTAGGTCTAGTTTAACATACAAAAAGATTGTTTTGATATCTAAAATAAATTTAAAGGTGCCCTATAAAGGATTAAGCTATTCAGGTGTATCAAAAGTATTTTCGTTTCGTAGTCCTTTACTCCAAACTTTATTTCATTTATCTGATGACTACATGGCCTCCGTTCTGTCTCAACAGACAATGGAAACATCGGGTATAACAAACTTTTGGCTTATTTTAGTTTATGGGGTATTTACTGGCACGTTTACCTCTTAAACTGGTCTTTAACTCTTAAATTCATGGACCGCTTGTAATTGACTATGAAGCTCTTCAATGAATAAAAATAATGGAACTCTGAATTGAATTGAAGAGGGGGGGGGAATTCACTTAAAGGTCAAAGGGAGACAATTTTAATCGGAAGTTATTTCCCTTGATATTGAAAATCAATTTTAAAAAAAATAATTTTAAGGTTAAAATCCTGGTAAAAAAAAAAAAAAAAAAAGATTCAAAATCTGAAAATATGAGATACAGTAAAACATGACCGGTTCAATCTGTTGAAACCATTTGCGATTGTAGAAGAAAAAGCTGAATAATGCAACCATAAAGATCAAAGAGAAGACAAGAAGATTTTTGGAGCCCTTCCACCTTTTGTGCCATTTTGACCATCACCACAATGCTAGAAAACTATGAGCGAATTTACCACAAACTTATAAAGACAAACTGAGGTAAGAAGAGATTTGATTGTCCGAAAAAGTTTGAATGTTACTGACTCTTCTCAAAGTTATAGACAAAATCAATAATGTCATCCAGTCATATTTCACTAATACTTATATATATAAGTTAATCTCATGTATCGGTCAACCATTGATCTTGGGTCAAGGAATCATTAATTCATGATAAGCCTTGCATATATTTTGATCATAGTTTATTGAGGGTAATCGAACAACAAACAGGTCTAGTTAATTACTCAATAATATGTAACCGTCTTGTGTTGGGGATGATCAATAAAAAATTGGAAAAAGGATTGATCAATGAATAAGTTACTTCTCTCACCTTTTGTTGGGACCAATTTAGCATAATTGTCGACTGAAGCCCCCACTAAAAACTTGGGTGGGGGAGGATTTAAAAAAAAAATTGTTCAGAACAGGGAACGTTATCTGTAAGTCATCAAAACATTTCTTTCTAGACATATTAAGGAGTAAATGTTTAAATTTTTAGCCCTCTAGCTCGATTGGTGAAGCCTGTACGCTCAATAGATAGCCAACCAGACCCACTTAAAAACTAAAGAAACCTACGTTGATATTGACTAAGTTGATGTTGATAGTTTTGATTGACAGTTTCTAAGCTCACAAAGCACTAAACATCTGGCTACTCTGATAAAACAAAAGCTCTACCCTGGCAACAATATCAAAACAACTCTCAACAATTGTTGGTGCATCATGTGTCAGTGTAAACAATTGTATCAGGTTAATGTTGCAAGAATATCGGATAACCGCTGGACATCTTGATTCATAACTTAGATCAAATATGAAATTGTGGCCAGCAAAAAATAAGATGGCGTGATGATTTAGAAAAGTTCAGAATATATTGGCACCGTGAGGCTCAAGAGAACGAAAAAACTGGCAGACCATGGGGAAGGTCTATGTCCAACAACAGACTTTAAAAGGCTGATTGATGATGATGAAGATGATGATGTTGTTAACTCTTAAATTCATACAAAGAAAATAGAATGTCAGTTTCAAGGGAAATAACTTGATTAAAATCATCTCCTTTTGATCATTTCTTTTTATTCAATTCACAAAAGAGTTCCACTGTCAATCACAAGTGGTTTCCAGCAGTTTATGAATTTAAGAGTTTAATGGGAAAATATCAGAAAAAATTATTTTCTGTAAATCTATAGCAACTTTTATCCCATATGAGATGATAAGCTCACCTGTGCTAAAAACTTTGACAGACGGCTCAAAGAATGTTGTATGTTAAATTAGCCAACCAGATGTTGGTGAGCTTCATCTGTTAAAAGCATTGCCCAGTTTTTCATTACTAATTGAACATATCTTTTTCCCATCATTCACTGGTAGTAAGTGGAAAATATTTTTCATGTCTAAAGCTTAGAGTTGCTCCTCGACCATCAAAAAACAGACTTTAACCTACTCATGTATAGGTCAAACTCCAACTTTTTTTGCCTTGGATCTTAAAATTTAGATTCGTACATGGAAAAACTCAGTTTAAAAATTAGCTTTAAAGGCTGATTTATGGTAATGAAAATGCCTCATTTCAGAAATTTTGATAGAAATTTTCTGCTCATATTAAAACTTTCAAGAATGTTATTTTAAATTGCCGGTCACTCAAGATCATTTTTATCAATAAATTGATCATTCAATTAATTTGTGATTAGTATTTATTTTCTTTCATCCTAATTTTAATCGTTTTTCATCGTAACTACTCAGACCAATAGTCTACGGCAGTATCGTATCGTAATTAACTGCTAATATTTGGATTTTATCCCACATTCTAGATATTTTCTTAAAAAAAGAATAAAGCATTTTTGACAGCCCTGACCTTTCTTAGTGAAGATATCAAATAATCTAGTAATATTATCTTGATTTATTTTTTTCCAGATGAAGCATTGTCAACCATTATTAATTTTTTGACTAGTATAATGCAATCGTTATCTGTATAGAATAGCCCATCGGCCTGTGCTACAAAGTTTTAGGTGAGTTGTGGCATGCACATGACTGACCCCACCCTTTAAATTAAGTGTTTGTATGCCATGGCCCACCAAGATGGGAGAATAGTTCTTAAGTCGTAGGTTTTCTGTGGGAGTTTCCATCTCCAAGACAGAACAGAGGCCATATAGTCATCAGATGTTTACATGAAATAAGGTTTGGAGTAAAGGACTGTAAGAAATGAAAATACTTTTGATATACTTGAATGGGTTAATAGATGCAAAATGTACTATTTTTGTTTTTATAATTAGTGCCATTTCAGTCTCCAAATGATTAGCGTTGATCTGAGATGACCTTTGTAAAGATACTGTCTATAGTTTTGAGAAGGGTCATTAACATCCAAAGAGTTTTTCAGACGATTGAACTCCCTCTTGTTCATATTGATCATACAACGTTTCGGTCTTCTTCAAGTGTACTATCTGAATTCAATGTTAGCAAACAGAAATTTCTTTGTCTGAATTTTGTTAGACGGGGTGTGTTAATCATAGTGTATGATATGGTCAGACTATTTTCCTCATCTCTGTGTTCATTTATTCACAATGTTCCACCCATGTACCCTCCGGCCTTCGTCAGGTGTTCCTGGTTCTAGAATGTGGAATCAATTCTCAGAGCGCTTCTCAGTTCGATTGGACTGGATACGTCACATCTTTTGTATATCCTGTGTGTTGGGGGGGGGGGGGGGGTTCGAGTTACTTCCCTTGCATTGGATGGCCTGTTTGGTTTTTCTGAGATGTCTTTTTTGATGAGAGGTTCCCAGATGATACTGAAAATTTTTTTTTCTTCTTCAATAGCAGCAACGCTTATAAAACATAGGATTCAGGTGTTTTTCTTTACTTTTCTTGTTAGGACAGGAATTCCATACCTTGTCTCTGTTGAGTAGTAGAAGCCATATAGAGTTGAATTTTGCACTGGTCTGATTTACACACCTGAAGTAAGCCGTAGAATGAATCGGCCAAAATGTTGTATGATCAATATAAACAACAAGAAGGCGTTCAATCATCTGAAAAACTCTCTGAATGAGATGACTTTGTTTTCATCAACAAGATCTTGTGTTTTTATTAATTTTTGGGTGATATGTTCAAAGTCTTTAAAAATATAAACCCTAACATAACGCACTACACCTTTTTTTCATTGATTTATAGATTCAGTTTTTCATGATTCTTTGTGGGAAGTTTATACCTACCTATATTTATATCTACCTAGAGAAAAAAAAAGAAGAAAGTGCAGAGTGGAGATTAAATAAAAAACTAAAACTAAAATAAGCACACTATAAAATAGAAAAAAAAAAGAAAAAGATTTAGAGTAGATGATGAGTTGAGGGTGTGGGGTTTAACAGGTGTGGTGCCAATCCTAATCCCGAAAGACACAATCCTGAGCACCATAATCCCGAAAGATCAGAAACCCTAAAATCTCGAAAACCGCAATCCCAAAAGATCAAAATCCTGTAAGGCTGAAATCCCGAAAACCACAATTCCTATTGGAAAAAGGCTAAATAAGAGAGGTAGGTGCTCTGGTTGGAAATTATTTGTTGCTGAATTATATTCTCGGGATTGTGGTTTTTCTTGATTTCAACCTTTAAGGATTCTGATCTTTTGAGATTCTGACCCAAATCCATTAGGCGTCATTTAATAAATACTTACGAAAGTAGAATCATTCTCATCTACCCAGCTGAGAAATAACTGTAAATTTGTATTTCAAAGAATAAAGTTTTATTAGTAAAACAGAAATTTTTGGTGTTTACTTAGATAGGTAAATAACAATTTTATGCTTTATTGCACAGAGAGATGAGTGTCATTCTTTTTGTACAGAGCACACATCCCCATTATAAGCTTTTTTCCTCTGTTGGTATACAGAACCCCACACTTTATTTATTTGGAAACCACTCAAATTTGATTTGGGGAGGCCAAGATATTCTACAAAATACTAATTAATGTTATGTATAGTTTTTTCCGGACTGTTAAGTTGTCTTAATATTGGTTCATTTCTTGAACACGTTTCGATTGTTGTACCCTACTGCCGTCTTCAGCTGATAAATGGGTATTCTTCCAAACGCTGAGATGGGAAGTGCCCACCCAAAATTAGACAGTGGAATGAACACATTCCGGCCGATCACTACGTTGGGCACTTCCCATCTCAGTGTTCAGAAGAATACTTGAAAACAGAAATTAATGTATTTAATTAAATTATTAACAACCAGTATTGTGCTAATTGCTGGAGATGTGAAATGAAAATATTTAAATTTGAACCCTTAAAAAAATTGGATATTTGATTCAAATTTTGGAATTCTTGTTAAATTCGATAAATTAGTTCAATTAAAAATTATAATTTCATTATTAGAAACCGTCAACATAGGTTTCTTCAGTTTTCAAGTTGATCTGGCTATGTATGTAGGCGTACAGGTCGCACCAATGGATCTAGAGGGCTGAAAATTTCAATATTTACTCCTTATTATGTCTAGAAAAAATGTTTTTTATAATGTAAGTTTATGCTAAATTGATTCATTAGTTTGCGCCTGCCAGCATACACGCTTGTTTTTTTTGTTGAAAATTCAGACTTTTTTTAGTGATCACTGAGGCAAAAGAAATAAGTAACTTATATATTGTTGACCCCCTTTTCAATTGATCACCTTCAACACTATCATGAGACATTGGTCACATGCCGGTTTCTGTTGGTGACTAATTATTTTTTTAAAAACTCTGATTTTACTAATTTGCATCCATATGGAATGGGGGGGGGGTGTTTGTTTTGAGTGTGGCCAAGCAATTAAGAGCACAGAGAATGTTTTTTCTAGACATAACTTATTTCAACATTTTATTAAATAAGGAGTAAAATGTTGAAATTGTCAGCCCTCTAGTTGTGGCCTGTATGCATGATACATACATAGCCTGCTAGCTAGCCAAACCAACTTAAAAACTGAAGTGATGATGATGGCGATAATGAACATGAAGATGATGATAGTGTCAATAGTGGTAGCAGCCTAGGGAATGGTCCCTAAAAACCTAGCAAAAAAGCTGGAGGAATTGGGAATCCAGGGAATAACTGAGACTGTCCAGACAATAGCACTACTGAAGTCAACCGGAATACTGAGGTGAGTCCTGGAGTATTGAGATTTGCTGTCACTGTGAATTCACTGCTGGTGTGAAAACTCATTGAGTGATAATAATAATAATAATAATTTTGAACGTGTAGGTAACAGTTGTACCAATAGTGGTCAGAGCCCTGGGAACGGTCCCTAAGAGCCTATCAAAGAGGTTGGAGGAGCTAAGAATCCAATGAAGAACAGAGACTATAAGCACTACTATAATCAACCAGAATACTGAGTAGGGTCCTGGATTATTAAGGATATTTGCTGGCACTTGATCTCTAATGGAAGCCACTAGTCACTACTCTTGTGAAAACTCAACGGCAAATACAAGTTGGAAAGATACATTACTTTTGAAATTAGTACAGAGAATAGTAAAAAGTCCGCTTTGGAACAAACCGACTTACGACAATGTTTAGATTTACCAGACAACAGACATCCCTAAACGAATGATGAGGTTGTTTTGAAAAATAAGTCGTAAATAGATCAAGGGCAAGGAGAAGGGGTGGGGGTGGTGATTGTTTTGTTATGATATTTGATTAATAATTATGAATTACCAATTAGCAAATTAAAATTAATCTGTGGTAATTATTTTGATATTTTTTTTTATAGCCGTAACTTAGAAACTACCAAATAGTTTTTAACAGCAACTAAAAAAGAAAAGAAAAAGAATAGTAAAACTTTTTGCTTTTTTAGATATTCAAATATTTTGTTCTGTGCAATTTTTTTAGGAACTATGTAACAAAAAGTAACCAATTTATCCGGTTAATCCCTAAAATAAAAGAAAATTAATATACATGTACGCATTGCAAATTATTTGATCAAAAATGTCTCTTTCACTTAAGTTAATGGCTTCCTATTCCCCCCAATAATCCAGGATTTCTAGATCAGGGTTGTCAGTTTGGCAATTTTTAAAATTTTCCTTCAAACATTTTATTAAATAAAATAGAAAAAAAAATTGCAAGTATTTTGTTGTGGTTTCCATCCATAAGACCTTTGTTTCCTCAGGAAATGTGTCAGTTTGAAAAAAAGTCAAATTTTTAAGGTTATGCGCCCCCCCCCCCCGCATAGCCTTAAAGATTTGTCTATTTACAATTTAATTGTAATGCTAAACTGGACCCTTTTTCTGTGATTCGTACGGAACAAAAAAGTTGACATTGTTGCAGTTGTATTTTTAATAAATTCTTATTTTTGGTATGTACTGCAGTATTGTAGGGTTTTATAGACAATTTTGGTATTTGGCCATTTTTTGCATGTTTTCAGCCAGAAATGTCTCCAACTATCTGGCAACCATGGCTTGGCTTGGCTTGGTGTCCTTGCCATTTTCACCCCCAAATCATAACAACCTCTCTCCCAAGCATGACAAATGTCATGTCATGAATGTCAGGACAAGCGAAGGTAAAACAGACTGATATATTAGACACACACACACACACATATATATATATATATATATAAAAAGTATGATTTTACATGTGGAGAATGAGACAAGTATAAGAAGACTGGTATTTTATACATCAAATCAACTGATATTTTCCATGTGGAATAAGAAGAAAACTGTTATACACGCCGAAAAAGATAGTCGATATATAAAATAGGTGATAAAAATTAGTAAAGCAAACCAGACTCAGCTCAGACGTATTATCATCATTACAATCTGGGATATTTATATCTACTTAATAATATGGATATTATAAGTATTATACAGTCGAGAAAGGATAATAATAATGTTGGAATAAAATAGAAGAATTTTCTAAGTGTTATTACGAAGAAAAAACAGGAAGAATTCTTCATCTTCTTCCAAAACCAAAAATGTCCATTTCCTTCCTTTTTACTACATGTGCATTTTAACACCAAAAATGTCTATTTACTTCCTTTTTACTACGTGTGCATTTTTTTCTGGTGACTCAAAAAGACAGTAATATAAACATCACGGACTATGAAAACGAACATCTTGACACGTAAGAAAGATCGATAAATAAATAAATAAAACAATAGAAGCGAATACATTTTTGTTATAAATCATATTGTAAACAAAACACAAGACAGGCCTTTTTTAAAAACCTCTCACTTCCTTGAATTATTTCTTTTTTTTACAAATTAATTCGAGATATAAAAAATATCGAAAATTTTCATGAAATACAAAACCAATAATAAAATAACAAAAACAAATTAAGATCGCGCTATAAACTTTACTGGGCCTCATATTGCGAAAAAGACGATGATGAAGAAGAAGAACTTTTCACAAGGACAGCATCTTCGGGAGTCAAGGAAAAACAAATAAAAACAATGACGAATTTTAATAATAATAATAAGCGAGAAAGAACTGACAATTGATTGGAAAATTCCCCACGTGCTTACAGTACGTTTTACGATAATACAGACACATGACCAGTATATTCTTTCCCCTTAAATTTCTTAAAAACATTGAATTAAAAAAACTCAAAGAAATTGGTGGAAATCAATCTTTTGTGTTTTGTTTATGGTTTCAATCACTCGGCACTTCTGACATGTTGTGGTTCTGTCTAAAAAAAAATAAATAAATATATTTTCCGCCACATTTTTTGTTTTTGTTTTATATCCATAAGACCTTCCTCTCTTCAGGGAATTTGTCAGTTTTTAAAAAACAATTGATTTTTAAAGGTTTTTAGAAAGGGGGTCCTATTTACAATATAAATATAATGTGAAAACGAGCCCTTACTTTGCGCCATTCGTGTACACGAGTTATCTTTCCCTTGTTTTGATTTCCAATGCCCACTTTGAAATATTTAATTTTATTTGTTAATTGCAACCTTAAATTATAGAATTCGTAAGCAGCAGAAGTTTAAATAATTGTGTCTATACTAGTACCGCCTCTTTTTGGGCGACCCTTAACCAAACAATGACAAAAAGTGCGCAAAGTAAGGGCTCGTTTTCACATATTTATATTGTAAATAGGACCCCCCCCCCTATAAAAAATCATTTTTTTTTTTTTTGAAACTGACAAATTGCTTGCGGAGAGGAAGGTTTTAAATGGATCTAAAACGCAAAAAATATATCGAGAAAAAAAATTTTTTAAAGCGTGACCACAACATGTCAGAAATGCCAGTATGGCGAATTTTAAAAAAAAGTTAATGCTGTCAAAAATGTTTTAAAAGACATATTGAAGAATAAATACGTGTAAAAACAGCAATAATGATAATAAATATAGAAAGAGATACATTTAACAGATCAGTGTTGTTGTTCTGTTGTAATAATGACTGTCAAATGAGGATATCATTTTTTTAGGATTAAGCAAAAAGAGAAAAAAAACTTCTTTCCACCATATAAATCTCGTTGTCTTTCTCTTTCTTTATAATTGATAATTAATTTAATTCAAAAGTTAAAATCCTATTTTACTCCCGCAGCAAAAACAACCTACTTTAAACTAGAATTATAAAATTTTACATACCTTTTTATATTCCACAAAACTATCACAAGGTATGATTTTATTCTAATTTTAGACATAATTTTTAGACATAATTTTAAAAAAAATCAAGACAACTAACCCTAAACCCTAACCCTAATCCACTGCCGTCCATTATGTCAGTTTATCATTAAAAAAGAAATATTTAAAATATTAAATTGTTGATACAGTTACCTTGAGCCGAATGAAAGGTTCTATCCAGGAAGAATATATGTAATAATTTTGGTTTACTTTCAATTAGGCTCAATTACAAAGCGAAAGAGTGAACTAAGATTTTACTAGTATTTGTTTCTTAGAGCAGAGATGTGATATTAAATGAAGGAAGGACATTATTAGAAGAAATATATATTATTGCAACAATTTAAACTGGGTAAAATAAACATTAAAAACAACACATCATCACAATCAACACATGGTATGGTCAGAGCTGGAAGAAGAGGAATGGAATGAACAAAAGGAAGGATCTCCACGGACAGATCATAAAAATGACATCAATGAATAATGACTAAAGAAAAAATAACTGACCTTTGTACTCTCTGACATTTATCCAATTTTGGCCGTCCAAGGAACGCACGTTAAATAAGTAATAAGTAAAAAGCCCTGGTAATAACACTATGGAAGTAGCAGTAGCTCAAGTAAGTAATATTATTCCTTTTTAGACATCGTTCTTATCAGTGGGTCTATCATTCCTTCATCACCTCTGGCTGCTGCTGCTACAACAGCCAGAAAGATGAGGTCGCGGCTCATCTGGTAAGGAAGGGTTGGCATTTTTGGCCATTTTATGGCCAAATTTGACAAGTCTGGCCTTTTTGGAGAGCATTTGGACATGAACCTTTTATTGGTTTGGCCATATTTACATTTTTGGCCATTTAGACTTTGTTGCAGTAGTATTTTTTTTTTAATAAATTACATTTTTTCATACTACTATTTACCTTCATCTTAATTTTTCAGTTGCTTTTTATCGCAACTTTACTCAGGCCGTCATCATAAAAGTATTTAAAAAAAAATGATAATGATTTACAATATCTAATTGAAATGAAAAATAAAATAATTGCTTGTATAAACAATTTTGGCATTTGGCCATTCTTTTGTGTTTTTGGCCAGAAACCTCTCCAACTATCTGGCAACCCTGGCAACGAGCCTTTAGTCAGCTGATTGGGGTTCGAAATCGAAGAGAGTGCATTTTCAACACTTTGGGGACGGGAGGGCTAGGGCTGAATTTAATATTGATGGGCGCCCCAGTGCATAACATTTCTGGGGGGGGGGGGCGTAGGGCTTCTAATCAAAACACAAATGAAATATTAAAATTATATGCACCACAATCATGGTAAGTAGGTACTCCAGGAAGGAGTATTCATGACTTCCTGGGGATTGGGTTTCCTTCTTCCTGAGGATATTTTGTAAAAAATCTTTTTTTGTTAAACTCAGTTGTGTGTACGAATTACTTTTGGTGCGAGAAAGGATAATTAAATTTCTCGTGACCAATATCTTTCTCTCTAGGTTTTATGGATCAATAATCTATCTCTATGTAACATAATAAATAAATCCTCAAACAAATTGAAACACATTTATAATGAAATTAATCTAGGGACTTTCCTTGATTTTTCAGATGCAAACTTGTGAATAATGTCACTAAAATCCAAATTTTGTAATAAATCTGACTCAATAGCTCATTCGTGAAAGACAAGTGAGCCTAATTTGCCCCATTCTGTTGATATATAGGGGGGGGCTTTGAAATCTTGGGTCCTTGTGCAGCTGCATCGTTCGCACTGCCTACGTGACTCATGCGGCAAATATAACCAATTTAAAATAAAATTGAAATCTTTCTGTTCTTCCAGAGAGCCCAAATACAAATATAACTGTTACTTTAAAATGAAACTGAAACCTTAACTTCTCCAGAGACCAAGGTAGCGATTACCACGGACTTATCACCCATTGACAAAAAATGTATTCAATCACACAACGATTAAATCAATTTTCATATTGTTTACATCATTAAAAGAAGAAGAGTTGGTGAAAAATCTGATATAAAATATTTTATTCTATTATATAGAAATGGAGTTAAAATCTTTTTTTAAATGTGGGTTTATATTTGTGTGAAAAACAAAACAAACGACACCAAGAGAACTAATCAATAAGCTTAACCATCACAGCTGGCTCCTAAACTTTCTTTTCGTAACAACGGGGATTATTTTGGATACAATCAGTGATGGAAATGGGTTTTCGTTTTGGGAACAAGGTATACGATGATGATTCCATTAGTAGAAATGGAACATACAAAATACCTGAAAATTGAGACGTAGGTATATACGCCGCCAGGGCGGATCCAGCCACACGGGCAAACCACAATTGAATTCTTTAAAAAAAGACTATATCTAGATAAAGAAAAATTATAAATAAAAAAAACCCAAATAATCCCTAGTAATCTTAAATTAACCTTAAAAACAAAAAAAATATTATATTCATTGTTTAGACAGAGTAAAGAAAAGAAGATTTGGAACCCCATCTCAAAATCCTGGCCATACCGCCCCATTTCTACTACTGGATATATGGCCTGTTAAAAAAATATTTTTGGACTAGTTGTCATATAATTTGAACAAGCATCGAGGCAGACTTGATTTTCTAATAAAGAAAAAGCTGTTAAAAATAAAACACGGCCGTCATCAAGCCATGAACTGCTGATGTAAAATAAACAAAACAGCCCAAATTTCAGTTGGCTATAAAATGGCTATTTCCGGTTAACTTTGGATATAAAAACCCTAAAAAATTTTTAATTATTAAAATTTTTAAATCTTAAGATCTTTGCTCACACTGACTACTAAAAATTAGAGGAAACAATGATTCAGCCCAGGTCAACATCTCTACAACATCTTCAGATGTGATTTTCATAGATTCAATTTCCCAGCCGGTACATCTTACCTAGGCTGGTCCCACATTGGTTTTAGAGTCCGAAACAAATTTCAGATCAAAAAGATTGAATTACCTCCCTTCGATTTCTTTACCTAGCCTCATATTCTAATCACACATTTTTAAAGCGTCCAGTCTAAAGTCTTGCATCATTGATTTGGGGTGTTACAGACAAAAAATAAAGATATAAATACACGTGGTGTTTTATTGTAGTAGATTAACTCTCCCTCCTTGGATTTCTAAGTATTGATCTTTTCACTCCCCTTTCCTGTTTGTCACGTCTCCCAAATGTAACTAACATGGCAGGACAATGTCATGATTGACTATTGTTGATACTACCTGGTAAGGTAATTAGGGGAGATAAGTTTGTCACTTTTCCCACTGAAAGTTTATTAAAAATATCTTTAAAAAATACTCACTTAAAAGCCACCTTCGGAAGCCTTTAAGCTCAATGTCAAGTCACTTACTATTTATAGAATTTATACTGATTATTTGCTTATTCCTCTTATTTTCTTATGAAGAACTGTAATTAGCAGTTTATGACCTGGAGTCATAAAACTAGACAGACTTTTTTTTTTGTTCTTTTATACTTAAATTAATTACTCAGAAACTGGTGGCCCAATCTGAGTTGTAGCAAGAGGAGGCGGAAGGGGGCAGTTGCCCCGGGGCACAGGTATAAAAGGGTGCAAAATTTCCTCTGGCCTATAATGCCTGTTGATTAATAATTATGCCCTCCCCTAATCAGATATAGCGCAAATGCCCCTGGGAACTATCTTTGCCCCCGGGCACTGTCTTTGCTCCAGGGTGCTGAGAACCTTGGTAAGCTACTGGGTCCAATTGGAGAGGAAATATTTATTGGTATTGCGGTACCAAAAATTTGCGTTACGATGTGGTGTTTTTGCTTTGTTACAGTTGTTATGATATGCTGACACGGGAGGTCATTTCCAGGCCAACACCTGTGCGGAAGTGGAAGTGACCCCAGTCACCTTAGGAAATATGCATATGCGTGGGTGTCCGAAAACAGGATGTTGAACACACAAGCATGGGCGTTCAAACCTGATAAAAGAAAGACACCGGACACCCTGAGTGGAAGGTCAGAGACGGAGAAACTCAGGATTCAGAACAGAGAGCGGAGAGGCAGACAGCCTAGGCTGGTCCCGGAAGGCACGAGACCGGTGTCCCTGTTGGGGACAGACTGTCAGTTCTCATCATCTCTCTCCCACTCTTCATTCTCCGGCCAACAAAATGTAACCTATGAAATAAAAATATATAGGATATTTTTATAAACAAGTTTTTCGAGTCCTTCCTTTTTACGCCAAGTTCACGATTTTGCTCCTGCGGACCTAAAGGCACACAAGACGAGTATACAACACAGTAACAAAGCCACAAATAAACACACATAAATTAGATCATTATGATATAGATAAAGTCAGGAAAAAGAAGCTACCAGCAAAATTAAGAGAATGAACAAAGAAACTGATATTTCTGTACATGAAAATTTGTTGTTTAAAAAGAAAATTATTAAACAACATATTTTCTGTGACTTCAAAATGGCCACAAATCATAATCAAATTTTTAAAAAAAGCCTTTTCGAAATATGAAATGAAACAAAATAAATCTTATCAGCGAGTTCAGACATAACAAAGATGTGAATACAACAGAGACTTTGTTTTGTGGCTCTTATGCAACAGAATTAGATAAGACCATGGATTAGTGAAGATAATCTTGCCAGCAATGAATTAAAGGATTAAAAAATGAAGGAGGAAAAGATTATCACCTGGAATTAATTGTAAACAAAGCACAACATCAAGACATATTAGAAAACAGACATTATCCAAAATGAATGAAACAAAGGATGAAAATATCCTTCTTTGACAATCATTTGCAAGCTTTTTGCCTCATTATTGCAGATATCCTGATCTATACACATAGAGGGTGTAACAAAAAACTTGACCCCCCCCCCCCCCAGTAACAACAGAAATAATATGATAAATCATCTCAATTTTGCTTTAATAAAGCGCAATGTGACCACCAGAAATTTGTGTTATTTTCAAATTTTTCAAGGACTTTCAGATCCAGCCTGTTGGATCTTTTGGAGGGGTTTTGCTCCCCCAGAAGATTTGGATCATTATGTATCCAAGATTGGCTAAAATTGCATTTCAAGGCATATCAGTTACTGAAATTAGATAAATAAAAATTTTCCGGAAAAATTCTGAGGGTCTTGTAGGTTGTCATGTGTTGAGACAAAAAGATTTAAAACTCGGATGATGCTCAGAAAACAGTATAAATAAAATCTTCCAGAAGACCCCTTGGATCCGCACCTGACTTTGAAATTGTTTCTTTGTTTTCGATTTCACAAAACGAAGAGTGGGAGCTGAAAGCTTCCTCTTTCTGCCCAATTTCCTTTTCTCGAGTCCGAGTGAAATTTCCTTCATCAAGGTCAACTTTGCACCATGTTCGAACAAACCTGTCTGACACATCAAACATCTGTCAGAAGTTTCGCAGAAATTGGATTTTTCAAGTCAGGCATTGCCGTATGATGTTTGTCAGTTTTGAAATTTCTTTTATTACTTCTGCAAACAATGAGTGTGCCTCCCCGAATGCGGTGCACACCACTTGAATTTTATCTCAAGTCAAAACCATCACCAGTCAGACAGATTTGAGCTACGTGATGGTTC
>VCCN01002354.1:6451029-6472384 GCA_006491835.1 Architeuthis dux
GCCTGTACACGCGACACACATATAGCCAGCCAGACCCACTTAAAAACTAAGAAATCTATGTTGACAGTTTTGGTTGACAGTTTCTAATTAATAATGAAAATCCTTCATCTCAAACAACTTGAAACTATGTTTTTATTATCACTACTCACCCACTCTCTTCTCTGTCAATACCACTGACAAGATATCAGCTGATGGCACATAGTCTGAAGCAGAAGTGGATTCATGCCTTCCAAAAAGCATTAGTGTGAAGTGTATGCAAACAGCTGTCACAAGATAAAGTGGTGGGTGGAATGATAATGCTGGAGACTATCTTCGCATTGTAGCCTCTGATCAGTGGGAGGCTTAAGATTGACAAGAGAAAGATAAAGGAGCCCTATTTGGGCAGGGTAGGCCAGCCAAGGGAGGAGAGGATAGGAGCTATGTCCACCTGGTACAAAGCTTGTAATCCATGCATTTTCTTACTGTTTGCCTCAGTATCGTTTCAAGGGGTTTGCCTTGTTTTTCCAGCAAGGGTATAAGACGGGTTACATATGTGGTTTCACAATGTAGTTTTCAGTCCATAGTTCTTTTTGCTTTGCTGCACCTATACCCCTAGAAGTTGCCTTCTTCTAACAACTAGACATTGTTCTATACCACCAATTCAATTGCCTATATGGTGCAACACAGTCAGGCTCAGTTTGTCAGTTACTGTATACGCTATATATGACTATAAGATGGATGGTTTACAAGGGTATTTGAAGGACTAACTCATAACTGTCCATATCGATCTGATATATGGCACCTAGTCATAATACCAGCACATTAGATGTAGTGTAATATTTGCAGTTTAGTTAATCACTGCTACCCATAAAACTGGTTTATTGCTGGGTTTAGGTTATTCATGTGTTCACACATTTATATCTATGTATCCAGACTTTTTCCAGCCCTAAGTGTTCATATTAGGTTTTTAGAGGGGGGTTCAATATGTAATGTAAGTTTATGCTAAATTGGCCACTAGTTTGTGCCTGCTTGATTTTTGAAAATTCTGACCTTTTTTAGTGTTCAGAGCCCAACAAAAGGCGAGAGAAATAACTTATTCATTGGTCACCCCTTTTTCCAACATTTTAATTGATTACCCCCAAAACATATATGGGTGGCAGTGATTCATAATTTCCCTTAAAATGCTAGTTTTTTATATTTTTATTTTTTAAAATTAAATGTCTGTCTTATATAGAGTAAAGTTTCCACTCTCTTACTCCACTCTGATACTGAGTCTACTTTGCTATATTTAAAATTTATGATTTTTGAAACCTTTCTCAGGAATCTCAGTTCAAAATTTTGCTTAAAGATACATAAAACTTTTTAATAGCCAACTAGACATGACCATCCCGTCTGATAAAAATATCTCAGCAAAGGAATTTGAAAAACTCAAATTACAAAGATCTGGAAATCGAAACGGCAAGAATGTGGCATTTAGACACAACCACTATCCCAGTAGTAGTAGGATCACTGGGAATGATTAAGAAAGAGACTGATGCACACCTTAAAAAAATTCCAGGAAATCCATCTTTGGCTGAGATACAAAAGATCGTTCTAATGGGCACATCTCACATACTCAGAAAAACTCTCTCAATTCAATAGCCCCCTTCCTAAGCCTTATACCCAACTTATGTGTCCCTATGTGAAACTCTTTCTGTCTTTTTTTACATAAACTCTGTGTTTGTTTAGATGTTTAGATTTTTTTCCCCTTCCATTCTTCTTTATAGTGTTTCAATTATATGTGCGTGTCTGTGCCCAGGCATGGCAAACAAATGATATTAAGAAAAAAAAAGAAAATTCTCAATAACTTAAGAAAACCTTCATTTGCTTTAGGTCACAGGTGAAAGATTTGGTATATGATTGTATAAAACCACAAATCAAGGAGATAATAATAATAAATGCATTTATAGAAAGTGCCATTTCTTGGGAACCTCAATATTTATGTCCCCAATCGCTTGAAAACATGTGCAATCAATTGCAGTAAAAAATATAAGGCCTATTAAAGAAGAGTAAGAAGAAAGTGCAACTTGTCAATAAAGTTCTTTACAAAACACAGGGTAGGAGCTACAGTTACAAAGTGTATTTATTTACTGAGTTCATATAATTATGAAAGTCTCGAAAAGAACAAGAAAGTTTTTATTTTTGATTTAAAGCCTGCTAATGTATGTATGTTCCGGATATCATAGGGTAATTGATTCCAAAGTCTGGGTGCTATATAGCTGAAACTCCTGTGCTCATGAGTCATATTCATAAAGACAAGTTCTAAAATCAAGCCCATCTAAATATTGGATGTTAATAAGAGCACACAGTTCATGATTTTATAATTCATATTTTAAGCACCATGGAAGATTTTGTATCACAAATCATATTTTCAGATTTGTGTAGAACTTGAGAAAAATTCAGACAATGACCTTGAAAATTAAAATTATTGTTCAAATATCAAACAGGCTTGGTTAGTCACTTAATAGAAACCATCACATGACCAATGTCTTTTGACAGCGTGCCATGTTGTGGTGATCAATGAATAAGTTACTTTTGCGGACTTTCACAAAACAAATGTTTATGCTGTAATAAGGAGTAAATGTGGAAATTTTCAGCCCTCTAGTTCCAGTGGTATGGCCTGTAAACGTAATACATACATATCCAGCCAGTTAGACTAACTTGAAAACTGAAGAAACCTTGACTTTTTGGTGACAGTTCTAGTTTAGGGAATATTTAAAGGTGTTCATGTATTTTACATGAAGACAGATTTAAAATTTAGATAAGAATTTACATTTTTAAAGCAGAGTTTCTTAATCAAAGATTTTTATTCAAAGGAATTATTTAAAAGTATAAGAAAATTTGATTGAAATTTCAAAGATCAAAACAGAATTTTTAAAAATCATTTTTAAAGGATCAAATTTTGAATAGGAAAATATTTTAAAACATTTAAAATAAGAAAGAGCTCAAAATGAATTTGAAGGTTTAAATATACTCAACGGAACTTCATATCTTCTTTGCGAAATGATCTCCTTGCACAAAGTAATACAATGTCTGTCCAGAAGTTATCCAGCAATTTCATATTAAAATGAAAAAATAGCCTACATAAGCCAATGGCACCTTAGTCCCCTTCAAAGTAATCCCCTTGGGACCTCACACACTTATCTCAACATCCATTTCGCTTCTCAAAAGAGGACTTTGTAGACTGTTTTGAAATCAGCTGCCTCTTCTTAGCTAGGAAAAGCCAGAGGTTGCAGGGAGCCAAACCTGGGTGAGGCAGTGATTTGCTAAAAAACTGCACAAGAATGGGCATTGTGGATCTGATGGTCACACAAGCTCAATGGCATCTCACTGCTGACAGAGTGACCCCATGAGAGAGTGTCTGTTCACGCACGTGCAGTAAGGTCCCATCCGATTAGTTGCATCAAGGCTGTGCAACCGGTTCTAGAGATATTTCAAAATGGCTGGATACCTTCCGGACAGACCTTGTAAATAAAAAATGTCAACCATCAATTACTTCCCTTTGATGATAACTGATGGATGGCTTCAGACTAAATGACACTCAAAGCCTTCAACTCAAATATGAAAGTTATCTCTTCCTCAAGGGCATAGAAAAACCCAATTATCTTCTACAACTTTAAACACAATTTAGAATCAGAGGCTTTAGAGTAGGTCATCTATTTTTGGTGAGGGTCACCTAAAGGATAACGACTGCTGGGATATATATATATATATATATATATACTCCAATGTGTACTTCAAGTAGGCTTTTTGACAGCAGATAATTGCGTCATTAAGCCAGCTTCAGTTGAGCTGATGGTGAGGGTGGGATTAAAATAATATGAGAATTTGTAGTTTGATATGGCCAATATCAGAATTAAGATTATTTTGGAAAATATTGATATTCTCAGATGTGACCGTCTTTTCACTTGTTTATATATCTGTTTTAGAAGTCTACTGGAATGTATGTGTCACAAAAAATAAAGTAAATGAGATTTACAACCGCAGACAATGACATCATCATAGTATGAAACCCACACAGAAGTTTGCATTACATAACTGAACAGGAAAGAGGTGTTGGCGAAGTGATCTGCTAATTTGGTGTTTTTTATCTGTCCCGGGATAAATGACTAATGGGACAAATATGTCCCATCATGATTTTGGTTCTCAAAAATATGGAAAATGTTTGATTTAATAAAAGAATAATTTTCTTTAACAATTAATTGAAAATTAATATGTTTTTTGGCTTTTTAGAGACCGTCCACCAGAACTGTCAACATAGGTTTCTTCTGTTTTTAAGTTAGTCTGGCTGGCTAGCTGTGTATCACGCATACAGGCCATACCAATGGAGCTAGAGGGATGACAATTTAAACATTTACTCCTTATGTTTAGAAAAAATAGGTTTTTAGTGGGCGGGGTTTCAATTTGCAATGTATGTGTATGCTAAATTGGTCCCTTAGTATGTATTCGGCAGCATTCACATTTTTCAGACTTTTCTGATCACTGCCCAACAAATTGCGAAGTAACTTATTCATTGATCACCCCTTTTTCCAATTTTTTAATTGCTCACCCCCAACACGGCATGCTGCCAAAAGACATTGGTCATGTGATGGTTTCTATTGAGTGACTAACCAGACCGATTTTAATACTTTTTTTAATATTCAGGCATTAAGCACCTTAATCGGTTAGTCTTGAAAAGTGAAAAGGTTAAAAAAAAGGCTGCTCTGCCTCTCTACCAAGTTGGTGAATAAATTTCTGCACTACCTGAGCCAAGGATTGAACTCACAACTTCCAGGGAAGCCGATGAGCTTTATCAGGGCTTTTAGCCACAAAGCTTTGTCCCATTTTTGTTGTTAATTTTCATTAAAAAAAAAACTTGTTGTATGCTTGTAAGATTATTCCTTGGCTTTCCAAGCTCTTTTCTTTTTTTTTGATACCACTTGCTTTAACTCTTAAATTCATACTAGAGATTTTAAACGCTAAATCAAGGGGAGTAACTTCGGATTAAAGTTACTTCCTTGCACACTTTGGTAAATCTTTTTCTTTAATTCAGTTCTTTAAATAGTTCAAGTTTTTAAAAATTCTGTTCATGAATCTAAGAGTTAAGGCAGCCATCAAGCTTAGAGTTAAGTCACGTCATATTTATAGAATTTATATTATAATTATTTGTAAATAAATAAATACAGGAAACCACTCTATAATTAGCATTTAATATTTATCCCCACTGAGAAATCGGATCATTATAATATAGATAATCAGGGTGAGTGCAGCGCAGACACCCCACACCATTACCATTAAGTTGCAAATTGGACAGAAAATTGCTTTATTCTCCAAATTAGGGTATTTAAATGGTATTGAACTAATGGTATTGCACTAATGAAAATCTCACTACGATGTGCCATGTTATGGCAACAAATGAAATTGATCATTATAATATAGATTACTTGGGATCTTAACAATGAAGTGCCAATTACAACAGTTATAAGAAAAATTACCCCCAAAATAACAAAATGGCTACATGTTGGCCAAGCAATCATCTAACTACATTTGTTTCTTGCAGAAGTGTTAATGTTTTTCTAAACCCTTGATTCATCCATTTCTTTCCTTATCTCTGCTAAATTGATTAGAAGTGTAGCGCTGAGGCTCCACTGTGTCAGAAGGGGACACAGCCACGAGATAAGGGGTTGTCCACTCTTCGTATCAAGTAATCATTCTACAATCACCAGTCAGCTCACTTTCTTGGAATCGCAAAGAAAAAAAAAATGGTTGCCAGTACATGACCGCCATTTTTCCGTGCACACTGATATTAGATTAGATACGAAAAGGCCAAAAGTTGTGGAGGTACGGATGAGAAGTACGAGCCCATGAAACTAGTCGAGTGAAGATCAGGAAAGCCATAATTTTATTCGGTCCGTTGCCACTTATCACAGGGAAAGTAATATTCTGACACAGGCTCTCGATGAATCAGCAAATTCGATAAACAACTAAATGTGATTGGTTGCCTGCAAATAAAATACACTTAGGAAATAAATATTCTTGTTTTTTTGGGGGGTTTTTTCCCCTTTATTTTACTTCTCATTATATTATTTGGCCTTTTCTCTTTGACTTCAAATTGAGAGTATTTATTTAGTGCTCTGCCATAAATTGGATCTGGAGATGCCAAATAGCTTCTCTGTTCAAAGTGCTTTGAACTCAGAATCTACAACATCTATCCGGGAAGTATCCAGCTATGTAATATTAATGAAAAACTAGCCTTCCTAGGGTAATGGCACCATAGTCCCCTTCAAACTACTCCCCTTGGGACCTCACACACTTATCCAAACAGTTTGCAATGTCCTGTTTTGGGATCGCCATCATTGTGTTCTCCTTAATCACGTCCACAGTCTGAAATCTTTTTGGGAAAAACCAAAAGTTGCCGGGAGCCAATGCTGGACTGTAGTGGGGCTAACAGACTGAGGTGATGCAATGTTTTACAAAAAAAAAACGTGTATAATGACTTCCTCAGTCATTGTGAATGTGACAGTCACACAGTACACAAGCTCACTCAATGGCACTGTACTGGTGACTGAGTAATCCTGCAGGAGAGTGTTTGTTCACCCAGGTGTGGTGAGGTCTCTTCTGATTGGTTGCCAAGTTACATCAAGGCCATGTATCTGGTTGTCAGAGATATTCAAAATGGCTGGATACTTCCCTGATAAACCTTGTATACCCGTTTTTTTGGTTTTATTTTTATTTTACCTCTTATATTATTTGGATTTGTGTCTTTACCTTTCAAATTGAGAGTATTTATTTAGTGCCAAATAGTTTCTCAGTTCAAAGTGTTTTGAACCCAGAATCTACAGCCTAAGTAACAGCAACAACAGAAAGGGGATAGAATTATGGAGACTATTATGTTGAATTTAAGAGTTAAGAGTTCAAATACTACTACTACTTAGTTGAAATAACTTGTGATTAAAAGTAACGAAAAGATGAAGATACTAGTCAAAAATGTGTGGATTAATGAAAATACTTCATCTCAGTACTTCAGACAACTTAAAATACTATTATTATTAGGTAGTTGAAATAGATTGTGATTAAAAGCAACAAAAGATGAAGATACTAGTCTAAAATATGTGTGGAGTCTGACAGAATTCTGGTTTCATAATAACACCACCTTATTTCAAAACATCAAAAAGAAAAAGCCAAAGAATGTTGTAAATTAAAAAGAATGGTATTCTATCCTGTAATAAAAAAAAAACTTTGCAATATAACGATGTCACATGAAATAATGAAAAAATGGTTTATTACAATATGACGCTAAGTAGTGATCAGGAAGAACATTACAATGTCATAAAAAATTTACATAAAGAGCCTTTTCTTAATATGGTGTCAATGGGAGAATGACCCAGAAAAGCCTTATGATGCCATCAAAAATTACAAAGAGAGACCGTGGACAGATTTTAAGAAAACCGTATCAAAACTTTTCAAGGAGTCACTTTGGTTATAATGCCACTTTACAAAGGTTGGTTCTCCTTAACTACTAAATATATTGAATGATTTATTTTTTATGTGGTGAATGCCTATAAAAATGAAAATACATTGTGTTATTTTCTGCCATAAAGGTTTTATGGCTGCATTGTAAAATGCCTTAAAGGTCAAGTACATGACAGGAGGGCAATAGATAAGGAGAAAGCACTCAGAATGCCATACACTTAGTAAACATTGAATCAAAGTCAGATCATATATAGCTACGATGCAGGGGAAGTAACTGTAAGTTTCAATTTTCCATATTTTTGACTATTGTCTTAATATGTGAAAAAGAATTCCGGTAAGGAAGGTAACTGTAAAAAGATTCCTCAAACAGCCGCAACATTTAATCGGTTCATCCTTAGCCCGTGGCCTCAGGGCCACCGCGACCAATTTTAAAAGGTGGTGCAAAGTTGTTTTTGGGCCGCCCACATGCACCCTGGTCCTTTAGCCATCACATTTTTATCTGCTATAACTCTTTTAGCATGTCATACTATGTTCTCTTGCCGGTAAACAATGAAGTCAACCTATTTTATTATTGGACATATCGTATCGACTTAAAAGTTTCGATACACACCTCTACCTAAGAAAATCTTTTGAAAATTTTGAATGAAAAATGCATTATCCCATGTATACAAATATGTATGGGTTACAGTATTTTCATCTACATCACTTTAGCAAATATCAGTTTTGTCTAAATCACTTTGGTCTAAAATCACCTTTGTTCCCACAATATCTCCAAAATGTCATTGAAATTCATTGAGAACTTTTGGAGATATTGTGGGGACAAAAGTTCTAAAGGGATGTAGATGAAAAGTGCTTTACCCCACCAAATGTGCGTAACAATTATGTTTCCGTAGATAATACGCACCTAGATCCAGGGTTTTTTTTCGATTGAGAGATATTATTTATTAAATTTTTGGATGGATTCTGGAATCTTTTTCCTCACGATCGAAAAGAAAATACCTGGATCCACTCCAAAATTTCATCAATTCTTCCTTAGCCCATGGCCAACCATTTAACAAAATGTCATTGAAATTCATTGAGAACTTTTGTAGATATTGTCGGGACAAAAGTTCTAAAGTGATATAGATGAAAATTGCTGTACCACACCAAATATGCATAACAATTATGTTTCCATAGATAATACACACCTAGATTTTTTTAGCTCAAAATTTTTGGGGAAAAAATGCGGATTATGGTTAAATACGGTATTAGATTGATGCAAAAGTTGCCAGCAGATAGATTAAGGCAAAGGTGATTTTATATAGTTTGGTACTTTTAAATTCATTTTCTCTTATATTAGTACAAAGGGCCGAACAAAACTCCATAACACAGTAGAAGGGATTTATGAATTATTTACCTCTGCCAATGAAGTTAGAAGAGGTACACGTATACACTCATGTATGTCTGTACATTTCTCTGTCCAAACGATATCTCCAAAAGTTCTTAATGAATTTCAATGAAATTGTGTGGAAGTGTGAACCATGTGCTACAGCAAGATGGATTACTCTCTCTCCCTTATTAATCACTGCTACCAAACGTTTAGGTTATTCATGTTTTCACACATTTATATGTATCTATCTATGTATGCAGACTTTGTCCAGCCCTAACCATTCATAGTAGAAACTTGGAATTTTGCAAACACACTCCCAACAATGAGTAGGGAAAATGTTTATTTTTTTTAGATTCCCCACCAAAGTAGGGTTTTAGAGGTGGGGTTCAATTTTATCTATCTATGTATGTTTGTATCTGGACTTTGCTCTGCCCTAACCTGTTCATAGTACAAACTTGACATTTTTCTCACACACTCCCCTCAAGGAGTAGGGAAAATGCTTTATTTTGTTTTTTGAAAATTCACCTCCAAAATATGGTTTTAGTGGGGGGTTCAATTTTCAATGTAAGCTTATGCTAAATTGGTCACTAGTTTGTGCCCGCTTGTCTGAATTTTCAAAAAACAAAATAATTTTCAAGTTTGTACTGAATTATGTCTGAATTTTTAATTGATCACCCCCAACACAGCATATATGGGTGGCGGTGATTCATAATTTCCCTTGGAATACTAGTTTTTTTGTTTGTTTTTATTCAGTTTTTAGTTAGTGTACAGCATTGACTCTAGGTTTGCACTCTTTGGGTGTTTTCTAGGTTGCAAGTTGCACTATTTTCTGATGTCCTAGTTTGCAATCATTATCCAGGCTCTAAATTCAATAACATCAACAATTCACCTTTTTTATTCATTCAATAAATCTGTTTGTCTGTCTGAGGAAAATTCAGTCAGCAAGGTCACTTTCGTTTATCTAGAATATTTGTTTAGAGAATTAAAAAATACAATTCTAATTCAAAAGGCAAACAAAATGAAAAAGGGTGGATTTAAATTTTAGAAAAATATAAATTAAACATAATATGAAATTGTTTTTTTAGTCCTTTATCCAATATCTATTATACCAGCTCTTTCTGAGACAAATTCAGTCAGCGAGGTCCCGTTAAGTTTTAATTTGAGGTAACAATTACTGTCATCCTCAAAAAGATATTTTAATGTCTATGATTTATAATTCACATTGTCAAGTACAATTATTAAGCATCAAATTGTAATACATTTCCTTTTTTAATATTTATTCATTTTTTTCATTTAAAAATCAGCAGAAATAGAATTTGTGCTATCAAATACAATTATTAATAATGAAATAGTAATATCTATTTCTAAAATGTTTTTTTTTTTCTTTAAAAATCAGTAAAAATGTAATGTTTTTTTAATGAAATTTAATGATTTTTATTAAACAAAAAAGCAAAAGGAGTGTATATTTCTATTCTTAAAAAAATTTAATTAGATACTCATCCTATTGTGAACAAAATAAAAAGAAGTAGATTTCAATTTCAGTCGATAAATTATAGTTGCATCTAATAATTAATATTACTTTCATGAATAATGACCATTGCAGTAATTAAATGATGACTATTACATTAAGTGCATGCAAAAGTTCCCTCTGAAAACTAGAGACTGCATACTGGTTGAAAACTGGTTTTTCACTGGAAACTTTTGTATACATCTAATATAATGGAGAAAAATGATGACCATTGTAGTAATTAAATGATAACTATTACATATTATTAAGCGTGTGCAAAAGTTCCCGGCTCTTTTTTCTCAAAACTAGAGACTGCATACACAGTTGAAAAATGTTTTTTCACTGGAAACTTTTGCATACACCTAATATAATGGAGAAAAATGATGACCATTGTAGTAATTTGATGATGACCTATAAAAAAACAAAGCAAGAAAAAACATGTTTCTTCTGATCAAAAGGTTTGAGAAAATAATTTTGCATTTATGGTAATAACTTTCATCTTCTCTATTCCTTTAAACCTGACTTCTCATTTTCAACAAGAGCAAAATGAAATTGAATTTGAAAGTTTAACTATGTTTCTTTGAGCTCATTTAAACCAGGCAAAACCAGATAACATTGCTGCATAATCTCTCTCCCTATTTGGCTATAGAATGAAAAAGATCATCGCTTACCAAAGGCTTTTCATTTCATTTTTTTCTTCAATTGTACTTACCTGAAAAATAAAAGAACGAACGTAAAGATTTTGTATAAATTCAAAAAATACATTTTTTTGTTATAACGTCAAATTCATAAAAACTCAAATATCAGCAAAATGGAACCATAGCAAAATATATAAAGAACACTGCAAAAAAAACCACTGGGAAAAAACTATCAAAGAACTATAAACAACTGGAACTCACTGGTACAGCACGATCCCAATGTACTACAAACAGAAACAGTAAATAATTTCAAGAACAAATACAACAATTTCACAACATATAAAAAAACTTTGAAGAAAAATACTTAAATAGAACCGAGATACAAGGACATCTTTGGAATCTCTCAGATGAGATTTTCAAGAGAGTCTGATCTGTGAATTGTGCTAAATTGTAGATGGTGTTTGTATTTATGTACATTTGAATATGTTTTTTATGAATTTTGTATTTGTTTAGAAGTTGATGTGTAAATATTGTGTATAGTTTGGAGATGCCCAAAGAGGAATAATAAAATAATAATAACAACAACAAATGTGTGCATCATTTTTACTCACAAAATTTTCATGTGATCAAATCTTATAATTCAGTTATAGGTTGACTTATGTCCGATCGCAGATATGTTCCCACAAGAGCTTAAAACCCATTAACTACAGATGATGGAAATGGCAGTTCTATGGCTTAATTGCGAATAATGAACATTTCCATCATGTTATTGTTAGCTTGCTAAAGAGAATGCAGTCTATACATCATGTTTGTTTCAAATTCTCCAGATAAGGAAGGCAAGAAGAGGGTAAAAGAGTAGACACCTTGCTGGGTTATGCTAATGACTTAATGAAAAGAATGTAATGGGTGACATTTGTTCCCCTCTTCAGAAAGGCAAGGAAGACATTTGTACAATATAGATGTTTAGATAAATATGTATGTGACATCTCATGTTGTGCTGGTCATATATTTCACTTTCACCCTATAACGGTCAACTTACGCACAGGTTGAGTTGCGTCCATATTGCCAGAACGTAATCCAGTCACAAGTTGATGCATGGCAGTATCAGCAAATGATCAAATCTCAAAATACAGGTCTGGTTAGTCACTTAATAGAAACCGTCACTTGACCAATGTCTTTTGGCAGCATGCCATGTTGGGTGTGATGAATTGAAAAATTGGAAAAAGGGGTGATCAATGAATAAGTTACTATTTCTATTGCCTTTTGTTGGGTGGTGATCGCTAAAAAAGTCCAAATTTTCATAAAACAAGTGTGAATGCTGCCAGACACAAACTAAGGGACCAATTTAGCATAAACTTACATTGAAAATTGAACTCTCCACTAAAAGCTTACTTGGGGGTAATTTACAAAACACCCAAAAAACGTTTTTCTAGACATAAGGGGTAAATGTTAAAATTTTCAGCTCTCCAGCTCCATTGGTGCAGCCTGTATGCACTATACATACATACAGAGCCACCCAGACCCACACAAAAACTGAAGAAACCTATGTTGACAGTTTTGGTTGACAGTTTATAATAAATATTGGTTACTCTCACTACTATTGTAACGTCACCTCCTACCACTTCCTATTTGGCGGAGCGCCAAGTGTATTAATGGAGAGTAAAGTCGATGAGCCGTGGGTTTTAAGTCTCACATTTATGCGGTCGTATTTTGAGTAGAGCCTCATTCTGAAAACAGAGGTCAAAGTCATTGTAAACACGATTGAGAGTAAAGTTGTTCATGACCGACACATAGTGAACTGGAGTTACAGTTCAAGGCTAAAGACAGTGGCGGACCAAGGCAGGGGGGCGGAGGGGACGGCCCACCCCAGGTGACACCATCAAATGGGGTGACACCAAGATGACTGCCTAAAAGTTATTTGTATAGTTTCTTGACAATTTCTTTTTCTAATGAAACATCTTTCTGTCCACACAATATCTCCGAAAGTACTCAATGAATTTCAATAAAATTTTGTGGAAGGGTGGGCACTATGGTACACACCCTTCCACAAAATTTCATAGAAACTTTTGGAGATATTGTGTGGACAGACATGGGAATTTGATGATATGTGGTGTGGACATAATTATGATGTAAAGGAGGTAATTGTGCATGGATGCGCCCCAAAGTTTAATCATTTCTTCTGTATCCTATTGTCCCACAAAATTTCATTTAAATTCATTGGGAACTTTTGGAGATATTGTGTAGACAGTCATGAGCATATACATAAATGTATGAAAAAAAAAACCGGAAAAATATCTCTCAATCAAAATAAATTCTTGGATCAGTCCCAAAGCAACTCCTCCTTACGCTATTACCCACTCTTCCACAAAATTTCATCGAAATTCATTGAGTACTTTCGGAGATATTGTGTGGACAGACAGATGGTTCATTAGAAAAATAGATTACCAAGAAACTATATGAAAATCTTTTAGGGAGTCATCTTGGTGTCACCCCCTCTGATGGTGTCACCTGTGGCCATGCACAATTACCTCCCCTATTAGTTATATGTCCACCATTATTTCAGTCAGAAATAAAAAATTGAAAACTAAAGATGGTTAGAATTGTTAGTAAATATAGGCTTATGCCATCACATTCAATAATATGGGAGACTCATGATGAATAATGAACAGTATTAGTACAAAAAGATCACCAAAATTCCTTTGGATATCCTTGGGAGAGAGCAAGTTCTTGTAGGGAGGTTGTTACCGCCCTGGGTGACACCAGCCATAGGCCTGCCACTGGTTAAAGGATACTAGTTGGCCTGGTGGTGTAATATATATTTTACTTAAAAGCCTTCCCCTTGGTCCATTGAGTATGCAAATTTGATTGGGCAAATCAGATTTTTAATATTATATAGAAATAGATGGAAATCAGATCATTATTATCGGGGTGAGAGCTAACACAGACCCTGCTTTTCTTTTGTGAAAGGGGAAACCACATGTGAATTTTGCACACATATACAGCCTATTTGGGGCCTACTGGAGGGTTTGAAGGGCAATGAGTAAGAGGAGAGAAAAAGGAAGTTGTCATCGCATGGGTGGGTATAAGGTCCCACCAACCTGATGATTATATCAGCATTAATTTAATGGATTTTTCTTATTCCTTTACACACATGCAGAGTGGGTGGGTAGAGATCATGCCTCATCCAGTAAAGATATTCATTGTAGAATTACAAAGTCAAGAACACAAATTGGAAAATATTTTTTTAACGGTGACGAAAGTCTACAGTTCTCTGAATGCCAAAACGTTTTTGATAAATTTAATCAAAAATAATTAGACAATATATATAAAAGATAAAAGATAATTAGACAAAATATATAAAAGAATAATGTAAAGGGAATTAAAAGTACAAATTTACATTGAGTTATCTCCCTTAAATTTAAAGCCAATTTTTTTAAGCAGACCTATTTCTTTTTCAGGGCTGTCTGCTGCAGAATAATAAAAATATCAATCGACTGGAAAAAAATACCTGGGTACGCCCAAAAATTTAATTCTTCCTTAGCACATGACCAACACTTTCGCAAAAATTTAATTGAAATTCATTGAGTACTTTTTGAGATATTGTGTGGACTGACAGAGAGACAGCAAGACAGACAAAAAGACAGGAGTGAATACATATATGTCTTCCAACTTTGATGACAGAAGTAAAATATCTACACAAGGTCTTGTCTATTTGACAGACAAAGGACATGTTATTTGAATTATTGTTAGACTAGAAATTTAGGTCAAAAATCAGCACTAAATATCAAATTTGATATCACTAAAAGTCAAAGTGAATAAATATTCACTTTATACCTTCAGGTCAGTAGTAAATTGATTGCATAACATAGTAAAATAAACACTAAAACATTTGTTTCTTTTACTTTTTAACAGTCAAAATGTGTTAATAGTAATATAACTTACCATTTTATGAAAGAAGCCATTGGCATAGTAAATACCTGTCCAGGTGTAAGTAAAAATTGCTCACCAACATACGTTTTTCTTGATTATTGTTTCTGTGATGTTATGTTTTGTAAGTTCAGAAATATGTGAGGGGATAAGATTAATCTTAGGACTTTGATCAGAGATAACATCCTTTTAGATGTGACATTTTATTTTTAGGTATGAATTCTGTGTGCGTGCGGGGATCATAAACTATGTTTGTGTGTACATGTGTATATGAAACCTGTGTGTGTGTGTGTGTGAACTTTGGAAGGTGTTTGCACAGGAATGATGTCTATATCTAAACATATGTAAATGCTGTATTTGTGTGTGTGCCTGTGTTAATGCTGTCTCTTCATGTGTGTGTGAACTTTTGAAGGTGTATGCATGAGAATGATGTCTATATGTAAGCAAGTGCAAATGCTGCGCACGCGTGTGTGTGTACATGTCTGTATGAATGCTGTCTGTGTGTGAAATTTGGAATGTGTACGTGCAGGAATGATGTCCATGTGTAGGTATGTATAAATGCTGTGTATTTGTGTGCGTGTGTCAAATCTGTGTGCGTGTTTGTTTGTCTGTGAACTTTGGAGGGTTATAAGTGCATATTAGAATCATAACAGGTCTGGTTACTCAATAGAGACTGTCACATGACCAACGTATTTTGGCAGCATGCCGTGTTGGGGATGATCAATTAAAAAATTGGAAAAAGGGGTGATCAATGAATAAGTCTAAGTTTGAATTTTCAAAAACAAGCATGAATGTTGTCGGATGCAAACTATGGGATCAATTTAAGATACTTACATTGCAAATTGAAACCCTACTAAAAACCTATTTAGGGGGGAATTAAAAAAAAGAAAAAAAGAAAAAAAAGACATAAGGATTAAATGTTGAAATTTTCAGCCCTCTAGCTCCATTGGTGTGGCCTGTACACGCGATACATACATAGCCAGCCAGACCAACTTAAAAACCTGTTGACTGTTTCTAATGAGCCGGATATCATTGAACAAACAATACAAGAGAAAGAAAGGAAAGATGCTCAACTATCAAAGTTAAATATGATACAACCTCTGTCCCATAATAGTTGTTACTTTCGATTGTACATTTCATACACTAAACATAACAACTATTATAGGACAGAGGTAGAGAAAACTGATAATTAACAGAATATTCTCAAAGATGTAACACGTGAAAACCTGTCCAGCCAGTAACACTACGCAAAAATGTTACAAAACAGCCAATAAAATAATTTGGGCACTATCCTAGTTTCGTGGTCCAGCCTTTTGTGGTATTTAGTTTAAGATCAAAGTGTAGTATCTGAAACATAGAAACGTAACATTAATTTCCCGTTATTAATTTTAAATGTCATGGTTGTTTTCTATAGTTTTGAGAAGGGTCATTAAGGGTCAAATAGTTATTCAGACGATTGAACTCCTTGTTGTTAACATGTTTTGGCCGATCCATTCTTCAGTCTTCTTCAGGTGTAATATCCAAATGTGATGGGGTAAACAGAAGTTTTTTAATTTCAAAGGAGATAACATTAATTTCCCGTTATCAATCAATTTCTATAGTTTTGAGAAGGGTCATAAGGGTCAAGTAGTTATTCAGACGATTGAACTCCTTCTTGTTGTTTGTATTGTTAACACTTTTCGGCCAATCCATTCTTCGGTCTTCTTCAGTCTTCTTCAGATGTAATATCCAAATATGATGGGGTAAACAGAAGTTTTTTAATTTCAAATGAGGTAACCCTTATAATGTAGGATTTGTCGGGTTTGGGCCTGTTGACCAGCGGAAGCCATATCGGGTGGAACTCTGTACTTGTCTGATTAATACATTCAGTCGACATGTTGATATGAGCGGCCTCTTTGAAATTAAAAAACTTCTGTTTACCCCATCACATTCGGATATTACACCTGAAAAAGGCCGAAGAATGGATCGGCTGAAACAAGAAGCAGTTCAATCGTCCAAAGAACTATTTGAATATCATAGTCGTTGTTTTCTTCTTGAATTGTACAAAACTCACAATAAGTTAATAACAAAAAAATTCAAGAAAGAAATTAAAATACAATCATGAAAATGTTTAAAATTAAAAATGGGAATTGATAACAACTTTTAACTTTTGCTTTTATCAATTGAAAAACAAATTTCAAATTGAATTAAAATTCATGAAGAAAACAGTTAAAATACAACCATAACTAGAAAGCACTCTGTCAATGCTGATGGAAAATCTGAATGAAATTCCTTGAGAACTTTTAGAGATATCTTACGGACAGGAAAATAAAATTGCTGATATTATGTGTTTTGGACATAACTATGGCGTATGGGAGGTAATTGTGGATCAGTTCTTCCTTTGCCTATTGTCCACCCTTCCAGAAATTCTGAATGAAATTCATTTAGAACTTCTGGAGATATCTTGCAGACAGGAAGAAATGCGACCTAACAAACAAACCAACAAACAGACGCGACCAAAAACATACCTCTTTTCAACTTCATTGACAGAGGTAAATAATGTTTCAAATTGAAAACGGGAAGTTAATGCTAGATTTTGTTGATGTGAGAAGAACAGATACTACACTTTGATCTTGAACTAAATGCTGCAAAAAGCTGGACCACAAAACTAGGATAGTGCCAATATTTGTTCTATTCAAGTGGGATGTTGAGGAGTCATTGCCAGTTCAACTTCAACAAGCCTAACTAATCTTTTGGGTCCAATTTCACCAAACCCAGGCATCTGTATTTGCAAGTATTTCTCAAGTGGTAGAAGAGAGGATGTCTGAAAATAATGGTATGATAAGGTAATGACTTGTTGAGCAAACAGTGTGTCTGGTGAAGAAGGTGTTTTGATAGCATTTTTACTTGTTGAGGTGCCACCTACACACTTTTCAAAATCCACCACCTGAGAGCTCTTTGGCTATTTCTGTTTCACAACCTCCATCAGCAAAGCAAACATTAAATGTTTATATTGGAAGTTGAGAGATGAATAAAATGTTGGTAGTTGGAGACAGGAGATTGTTGTCTCCATGATATGATGATCCCACTTTTGTCTAAGTGTTGCCGAATTAGCCATTTTTTGGTTAGATTTAGCTGATTTTGCTTCAATCTAGCAGATAAAAAACAACTTTTAGCCATTTTTAAAAGACAGCTGATTTCATTAAAATTTCCTGCCAAATAAATATATCCAATAATATCAATCATACTATGGTCCTTATCCCTCTATATCTGCTGTTTGACGATGATCTCCAACTCTTAAAATAAGTCAGGTGAGTTAAATAAAACTTAGGTTTTGAATATCTTTTGTTATTTATTTTAGATTATTAATATTGGTAATTCTGCTTCTTCTATAGTTATGTACATAAACATGACTAGGGTTCCCTCTAAACTTGCGTGGGTGGGCGGCCACGCTCAAGAAAAATTGATACCATGCCCAAATTTCAAAACTTTCAAATAAAGAAAAAAAGGTTCAATAATAAAACTATGTTTATTAGCCAAAACCAAAACAGTCACCAAAACTGTCAACATAGGTTTCTTCAGTTTTCGAATGGGTCTAGATGGCTGGCTATGTATGTGTTGTACATACAGGCTGCACCAATGGAGTTAGAGGGCAGAAAATTTAAACATTTACTCCTTATTATGTCTAGAAAAAACTTTTTTTTTTTGTGATCACTTATTCATTGATCACCCCAACATGGCATCCTGCCAAATGACGGTTTCTATTGAGTGTCTAACATTTCAGTTTTTGTTATAAGTAACTGACCGTTGTTTCATAAACTTGTCTAAATCACTTTGGTCCCCACAATATCTCCAAAAATGAATTTCAATGACATTTTGTCGAATGGTGGGCCATTAGCTAAGGAAGAATTGATGAAATGTTAGGGTTGATCCAAGGGTTTTTTTTAATTGAGATGAAAAAATTTCAGGATCCGTCAAAAATATTTAATTAAAAAATATCTCTCAATTGATCCCTGGATCCACACCAAAATTTCATCACTTCTTTCTTAGGCCATGGCCAACTATTCAACAAAATGTCATTGAAATTCATAGAGAACTTTTGGAGATATTGTTGGGACAAAAGTGATATTAGACCACAAATGGATTTTTAAAAAAAAGGTGATCTTTAATTTTATGTCAGTAAAGTAAAGAAATAAGGTGAATCTACTCTTACTTGGTGAATTACAAAATGTGTACTTTAAAGAAATTTGTTTTAACTATCAATTTCTGATACAAAAATCACTGAATTGTGGTTGTCAAATACAAATAGCTCTATCCAAATATGTACTCTGAAATAGCTGTTGCACTTCATATCTGGTTTAATATGGCTTTTGTGTAGTTAATAAAATATTGACAAAGGAAATAAGTAGAGCAAGTCTTGTTTTTTCTCTGACATAATGAAGTGCAGCCTGTACGTGTTACATATACATACATAGCCAACTAGCCAGAATCACTTAAAAACTGAAGAAACCTATGTTGACAGTTTTGGTTGATGGTTTCTAACTGATACATGCATGCAAGGAGACATAAGGCTAAAACCCACAAATATCAATCTAAATATTGAGAATCTAGCATCAAGCACAAGGGTCACATTGAATAAACATGGTAAGTAAAATGACATTTTAGTTTTATTAAGAATTTTTTTTGAGATGATTGTTTAGAAAATCACTAAAAGGGGTCGATGGGGGAAAAAAAGGTTGAGAAACCTTGCTTTAGACAAAAAAAAATCAATGATCGTCTCAAAAGTAAAGAGACAGCTCCCAATGGAATAAGGAGACCAGTGACAAAGTCCCGGTTTCAGCTTAATGATCCTTGCAAGTCTCAAGTCTGGTCGAGACCAGGACTTTATTCTTATAAGTTTTTATGATCAACCTGTGGCAGGATGCAAGTCCACCGAAGGGATACCTCCACCCTAATCACACCACTTAGAGTGTACTCAATTAGCTGCTGAGTGCACAAGGAAATTTGTCCTAATGAAGAGCTTTCCACACTCTTCGAACACAGGGCCTCCTGAGTATGAAGAAACAAAGGAATGTCATAAATTGGATTGATTCAATGTTTATTAGAAACAGTCAATCAAAACTGTCAAAATAGGTTTCTTCAGTTTTCAAGTTGGTCCGGCTGGCTGGTTATTTATGTATCACGCATACAAGCCACACCAATGGAGTTAGAGTGCTGAAAATTTCAACATTTACGTTTTTTTTCTTTTTGAAAATTCCCTCCCACAATAGGTTTTAGAGGGGGTTCAATATGCAATGTAAGTTTATGCTAAATTGATCACTAGTTTGTGCTTGCTTGCTTGTTTTTTTCAGGCCTTTTTTAGTGATCACAGCCCAACAAAAGGCGAGAGAAGTAATTTATTCATTGATCACCCCCTTTTCCAACATTTTAATTGATTACCCTCAACACAGCAAATATGAGTGGCAGTGATTCATAATTTCCCTTGGAATGCTAGTCCTCATTATACTTTATCTGGCGGTTTTGAAAATAAACATGTTTCTGAGCAGTCATTTGTCTGAAAGCAACAAGTTGGAAGTGTCGAGTAGAAACGCGTTAAGTGATTGATTAAATAGAGCTGGCTGGGCAAAGCCATAAGTTGTGGGCACATCAAGTGGAAAGTAAGTAGTTTTATTAATTGAAAGTCATGTGTGAAATAGAGGTAAAAGGAGTGTAACAAAAGAGGACAAAACTCAAAAAGGTTTATAAGGGTTGGGGTTGTGGCTTCTCGACAAAATAGGACAAACTTCAAAAAGGTTTATGTTGGGGGTTGCGGTTGTGGCTCCTAAACAAAATAGGACAAACCTCAAGCTCCTCAAGTAAAGATGTTGATCTGGGGTACTAGATGAACCATTAGGTATCGAGGGTAGTTATGCATCCCTAGACCTAATTCAACTAAAGCTGAAACAGGATAAGGTATTGGGGCCTTGTGCCAGACTAAGCTAAGCTTAATAAATACAGGTACCCCTACTTTACGAAAGTTTGATTTACACCACTTCATTTTTACAATATACCTCAAGTTGCCATAGCTTTGAACTGTGTCTGTGAGCATCTATGCTTTATCCAGATTTATGTTAGGGATTCATTAGCAAAATGTATCCTACAGTATTAAGCTTGTAAGGATGTTACACTAAGTGTAAAACTGGCAGACATAGAAGATTATCTTTGGGGTCTGGGAATGCTCAAAATGTTTTCCCATATAAATTAATGGTAATTGCTTCTTCCTTTACACCATTATCGCCATCGGCTTTCATAGGAACATTATCTTTGGATAGCAGGGAAAACCTGTACCTATATTTGCTGTTTCAGTTGTTTAAATAAATGAGGGTTTTACCGAAAAATATTATGCAGTAATAATTTCAATGTGTCAAATATATAAACATGAAACCATAAATTCAACAATGCATCCACCATCCATGGTAATAGTAG
>VCCN01002354.1:6641371-6652173 GCA_006491835.1 Architeuthis dux
TGGCCCTGTTTGCCATACAGTTACATTGTAAATAGAACCCGCCCTCGTAAAAACTGGTAAAACATTTTTTCTGAAAAATAAAAAAATCCCAGGAAGATTGTTGGCATCTAACGGATTAAAAGCACAAAAACTACTGGGGAAAAAAAAATGGTTTTTATTTTTTGATTTGACTCACACCTATGCATACGCTTGTATATACACATATTTACAACAATTTCTTCTGTTGTTCCATTCAACTAATGAACACTAAATATTATGAATACCATAATAATTCTCAATGCAAGAAGTATTATTATTTACAATCATTATTCATTCATTCAATTGTTCATTGTTATTGCTCTTGAATAAATTATATATGTTATACACATTTGTTTATTCATTTATTATTTCTTCATTTTTGTGGTAAATCACTTTGCAACATTAAACCACATTCTACCAAATATGGAAATAGGAATTGTAACAGTAGCTCTCTTGCCCAACTATTCAAATTGGAGTATTTAGTTTCTCATCACAAAGCCACACGCTGTGAAATTTAGTAACAACAACGCAATTACTTCATCGCTTTTATACCTTACAAAGTTAATGAGTTAAGCATTTGTTACTATGGAATCTATAGTAAAATTAGTAATTAATATTATTGTTTAACTAGGAATTAATCGTATGTTAATATTACGAAATAATCAGTTACGCCTTAACACGTCTCAGTTTCGAGCCACGGAATGCTTTTTGCTCTTCACACCCAAATTCCAAATTCATCCCCAATATATTTAAATTGCGCCCACGTTCTGAATCACTGCTGTAAGCATAAACACAAGATGCGCTCAAAGTGCTACCCAAAAGTTATTCATTATATACAGGGCGTCCCATAAGTAATACCCAATTTGTCCCCAAATTAACGCCAGTTCTATCTAAGGGAAGCAACTATTTAATAGTAATTTAATAATAATTTAATAGCTGCTTCCCTTAGAACTAGCATTAATTTTGGGACAAAACGGTAGTTACTTCTGTGACACCCTATATGTAGATACATCAACAAAAACAATGCATAATAATGAAAAAAGTATTTATTTTACAGAACAAATAATTATTTTTCAACATAATCTCCTTCCTTGCCAATGCACTTAATTCAGTAGTAAATATTAATCACATAGATCAAACATTATACAAGTGAAAATTTCAGATCCAAATTCAGCTTATAACTACATGTCAAGCTACAGACTTATTGATCTACCCCTGTGTGTGGGGGTGGGGGTGTGAGCCATGATTAATAATAACAGACTCCCTAGGTTTATTTAATTAATTGCCTCATCCATTCAATAATTTCTCTCAATTAACCTATTTGTGGCTTATTTGTAGAAGTTCATTTATTCAGCCTGCATTATTTACTGCCCAGGTCAGGCTGACCCAGTTAACAGCTAAGTCATGGTCATTTTTCTATTAGAAATTGTCAACTAAAACTGTCAACATAGGTTTCTTCGGTTTTTAAGTGATTCTGCCTGGCTGGCTGGCTATGTATGTGTGTATATATAGGGTGTCACAGAAGTAACTCCCGATTTGTCCCAAAATTAATGCCAGTTCTAAGGGAAGCAACTATTAAATTATTAAATAGTTTCTTCCCTTAGATAGAACTGGCGTTAATTTGGGCGTTACTTATGGGACAGTGTGTATGTATGTATGTATGTATGTGTGTGTGTGTGTGTGTGTTTATGTATGTATATGTCACATGTATAGGCTGCACCAATGGAGCTAACAGGCTGAAAATTTCAACATTTACTCATTATTATGAAGCTAGAGGGTTGAAAAGTTTTTAGTTTTTTAAAAAATTCCGCAACTAAATAGCTTTGTAGTTGGGGGTGGGTGCAATTTGTAATGTAGGTTCATGCTAGTTTGTGCATTCATGCTTGTATTTTGAAAATTTGGACTTTTTAGTGATCACTGCCCAACAAAAGGTGAGAGAAGTAACTTATTCATTGATTACACCTTTTTCCAATTTTTTTAGTTGATCATCCCCAACAAGGCATGCTGCCAAAATACGTTAGTTAGGTGACGGTTTCAATTGAGTTACTAATCAGACTCATCTTATTTTGTAATTGTTATTTTTGTTTTCATTTTCAAAAAAATATCTAAGATGAAAAGATAAAACTACTATATATGCAGGTAAATGTGACTGACATATAATTTTTTAAAAATCTATGCAAATATTATACTGTATCAAATGCTAGGATAATAAATAGGGAACTGTCTACCCAAAGCTTAATGTGGACAGTTATGGGGGTTGGAAGAGTTGCAGAGAGAGGGAGTCCTCCAAATACCCTTGTAAACGATTGATCTTATAGGCCAGCATATACGGTAGCCAAAAATTGATAATGAAAATGCTTAAAATGATAAAACATTACAATTTTCACACAGAATGCACAGACTGACAGTTGTAAGACTTACATATTTCGATTCCTTGTACTTTAATCTACATAGGCCACCAATCAAACCCTGTGCACCAGAAAAACATAAATAAAGTAGTCTCAGCTCATGGTCTAATATCTGTTATATATTTCTTTTTAAATGTTATTTCTTATTCAAAGTTCTTACTGATAGTTGCTTAAAAGCAACCTTCGGCTGCCTTTCAGCTCGATGTTAAGTCACTTTCTATTTATACAATTTATATTTTAATTATTTGCTTATTCCTGATTTTTTTTAATAAAGAACAGTAATTAGGAATCAATAAACTTAGAGTTATCTCCCTTGGACAGACAAATTTATTGATTCCTAATTACTGTTCTTTATTTTTAAAAATAAGAATAAGTAAATAATTGAAATATAAATTGTATAAATAGAAAGTGACTTAACATCAAGCTTAAAGGCATCTTGAATAAGAAATAACAATTATTTTTAAAATATGACAGATATAGTCAGTACAATACAGGAAAGGTTGACCTAGTTCTTACTGTCCCTTTTTGCCAGAATAGTGACAGAAGTTATGTAAAATCTTCCTTTTTACCACAAACTTTGGCATTTGTGGGTTGATTTCGATGGAATGTACCTCCCATTTTCAAGATGTAGCTTACATACCAGAACAATATATATCTCCACAATCATTTATAGCCAATGGTATCTGTAGATGCATATTTTTCTTCTAAATTTACTCATGAATGGTACTCTATAAAGGGGAGACAATCTCAACTTTTTGTGGTAGATCTGCAGCAAACAGAGTTAATTCCCTTTGACCATTTTTAAAAATATTGATATCCTTACATAAAGTCATTATTATTGCTTTTTATCGGAACTAAACTGAGGCCGGTTTCCCTTCGGCAGTTGTGATAAAAAGCAAAATAATTTGAGATGAAGGTAAATAGTAGCACAAAAATTAATAATAATGATTTTTAATACTTCAGCTAATAAAAATAGAAATTAAAATAAATAAAAAATTGGATTAATGATACTGAACTACAAACATGGTACAGAAGAGATTAGGATAGGGGATGAGTTTAAAGGTTTGCTTTGGACACACGCTTGCCACTAGTTCCTGTAGATCAGTTGTAAGAGTGGTTGGGCGTTAACCCGTTATGGGGCAAGTGACTATATATGATCACCTGAAGACCCGCCATCCACATGCAAGTATTGTAGCCACAAAAACAGCATAATCCACACCAATGTGGTCTGCGAGCTTTGCAAAGTACACTTGTGCTTGAACAAAGACAGAAACTGTTTTGAGGCATACCACACCCCATTAAATTAGCCTGTTTTTGGCCCGCACAATAACATTTTAAAAACAACCCGAGGTTTTATTTTTTTTGTCAATATCAATTTTTTTGTATCTATTCATTTTATTGATTGTTATTCTTTAATTCTACGTTTTATTTAACTTTCTACTTTAATTTTTTAATATTTTCCCTTTTATGGTCACTCTTTGGCTGAGGCACCATATATGATCCCTTTGCTCTCATAAACAAAAACATTTCAGAAAACTAGCAACTGAAAATATCTTGTAATTAGGTCTAGTTTAACATACAAAAACGTTGTTTTGATATCTAAAATATCTTTAGGGGTGCCCTATAAAGGGTTAACCTAGCCACCCTACAGCATAGAGGGTGGTGAGTTAGATTCTCACTGGGAATTTATTTTATATTCCGATCCGTGCTGTTTATTTATTTACTCACTGTGAAAGGGAAACCGGAGTTGCGATAACAAAAATTAAGATGATGGTAAATATCCTGGCTGAAGTCATTTAGCTGAAAATGCCTCTTTTAATTAGCAGAGTGAATATCAGCTAATAAGAATAGTCAGACTTTTTGTTCAATGGGATAAAATTAGTCGCCTCCCCCACCCCTAAATTTCCTGTGCTGATAATGCACAGACCCATACAGCAAAGATCACATCTGAAAAGATTGAAGACCTCTGCACAACCTACTCATTCTGCAGACTTGTTCAATCTGATGCGCACCTAGTCCAGAATTTACAAAACGATCTTGATGGACTAGTTCTTGAAACACATGAAGATGTGAAAATTACCCTCTGTAACAGGGCTGCCACTTCTGGCACGTTAGTACCAAATTGGTACTGTTTGTACGTTTGGTACTATGCTCGAAAGATTTGGTAAGTTTTGGTAATTTCCTTCTAAATCTCATTCAGCAGTACAAGAAAATCTTTGTAACATTTGAGTTGAGTTTGATTAATTTCTTTTAATTCTTCAGTATTTAACATGTTTTTCTTTATTTGGTAGTTTTTGGCCTATGCTTTTGGTACATTTGTTAAAAATTCTGTCACAGCGCTGCTCTCTACATTCTTTTCCTTCAAACAAAAAGACTTCTACAAAAACGGTATCATGAAGCTTGTGAATCGAAAGGTTATTGATAATAATGAAACCTATGTTAATGAACAAATTCTAATTAAATATTTTTTTTTATGATCCTAAGTTCCGACATTACTTATGGGAATACCTGATACTTATAAAAAATTGAAATCTTAAAAAATAATACGTACACCTTGACTAAATGTACTTATCAATTTGAATAAAAGTACTTAGGCCTTGAATAAAAGCACTTACGTTTTGAATAAAGGTTCTTATAAGTGATTAACACTTGAGTGTAAGGACACCAGTAATGATCTCTCTGCAGTGAAGAGGTTAAGGTGTTTCCTAATATGTGTGGTCCTCTGTGTATTTGCAAATATTTTATTGGGGGATATACATGGTCTGTCCAAAAAGTATCCAGCCATTTAATATTAACAGAGAAATGGCCTACCTAAGACAATGGCGCTTTAGTCTGCTTCAACGTACTCCCGTTGGGTCTTCACATACTTATCCCAATACTCCTTCCACAAAACAGTTTGCAAAGACGTCTTTTGAGATTGCCATCAGCTGCCTTGTCACTTTCTCCTGAATCACCTCTAGGGTCTGAAATCTTCCTTTCAACATTGAAAAGCCCGAAGTTGCAGGGAGCTGACAGACCTGGTTGATGCAGTACTCAAGCTCACTCAACGTAGTCTCACTGTCAACTGAGTAACCCCATGGGAGAGTGTCCCTGCTGATTGGTTGCAAAGTTAGATCAAAGACAGGCAACCAATTCTCAAAATATTCAAAATGGCTGGATACTTTTCAGACAAACCTTCTACCTTGGCAGGTTTGTGCCAAGCTGTCTTCCTAAATGTTTATTTTTCCAGACAAATTAATCAATTTTTTAGAAACAATCAGGATTGATTGATTTATTGATTGACTGCTTGATCTTAATTTTTTATGCAAACATCACGGCCGTACGAAGAGAACAAAATAAATCAAGCCAGAATTTTGTGTTTGTGCCAGTGTTGCCAGATTAGTTTTCTCAAATTCGGACAAACTCGATCAACACTGCTCCAAATCTGTCAAAATTAGACAGAAAAAATGAATGGCTAAAGATAGCTAATAGAGGCTAAGAGTAGCTAGATCATTATCACAATAATTCAAATAAATAGCTAATAGTAGCTATATTATTATCACCATAAAAGTGGCTAGAACTGATATCTAATATCTAAAAACAACAAAAAATATCTAAATTTAGATATAAAATATCAAAGTTGGCAACGCTGAGTGGGGCCTTACATCGGACAATATTGGATGTCCGATTCTTAAAATTTATAATCGGACAGACAGGGCAAAAAAAAGACACAATGTCCAATGTTTGGACATATCCGGCAACCCTGGTCTGTGCCTAAATAATAAAACAATTTCAATATTAATTTTTCTTGAAATTTAGCAGGTAGACATTAATAAACTTTTCTGTTGGCCTATTAAATGTTTCTTGTTTAGGTGGATATGATTTATTAAACAAATATATCAAAACTTTGATTCGCTCTAATGATTACATATAGTGACACAGCAAATACTAAAAGCATTTATAGAAATTCATTGGAAATTATTTAATAAATAAATAAAAAACTTTTGATTCACTCTACTGATTACAGATATACTGGCACAGCAGATGCTATAATTGCCATAGTACATTAAGTGTGTGGAGAGATATTGCAAATATAATACAGGCCTCCCTCATTGTCAGCAGCAGAGCCAGGTCAAACATTTTGAGCGGGTCCAGACAGTGTTGCCAACTCAAAATGTTTTTCAAAATCAACCTTGAAAAAGTGTCAAAAAAACCCAAAATGCATTAAAAACATTGTTAGTCGTTTTATGACCATTTAAATGGCTAAAAAGTGCTAGATTAGGCTAAAGAAAATGGCTAGAAATAGCTAGACATTAGCAAAAATTGCTAAAGAAATGTTGCTAAAATGCATTAAGTTTTGTCAAAATGTAACCTTCTCGTAACAATTTAAAAATTTCTTTTACATGAATATGGGGGGGGGGTCTAGACCCCTCCCCATTACCCCCTGCTCCATCACTGCCCGTTATAATGCAGTTCATTATAGTGTGATTCGCGATATAATGCATGTGGATGGTGGAGCCCAAAATAATAATCTAGCTACTTTCGTGAGAAGCTGACAATGGACAGAGTAGAGAATGTGTTTCCGAAATGTACAGTTAACAGGGCTCAGGTGAATCTTTGATGGGCCTAGCAAGCCTGGAAGTGGATTATAATAAATTGTTCAAGTAAAATAAAGGAGAATAAAAAATGGACGGACAAAATAATGCGACCACCATCTTGAGTATAAGTGGAAACATTTTTTTTAATTCTAACTTTAAACGGAAATACAATCAATATTTTTCTAACACTCGACTCATTTTTTCAATGCTTTCTTTTTAATTGAAAGAATAAAGACTCAGATTACAAGTCCCCCGAGTGGATTATTATTTATTCATTTCAGTAATGTCTCAGCAATTCTCAATACGCACATATGAACATCTGTCCATGCATCTATAATAGTATTAAGTACATCATTCCTTCAGTGTGAATATGTGTGTGTGACTGCTTGTGTTTATAGATATTTACTTATCTTGGTTTAGTCTGGTGCAAGGCTAAAAAAGTAAGATTGTGTTGCGGGCCTGCCTGCCTTGAAAATCAGCATTCAAAAACCTTGGCTTGAACACATACCACTAGTGTTAGTGAGAAATGTACAATTACCTCAGCCATTTAGCAGGCTCTCTCTCCCTAGATATACAATAGATGGATAGGATGAAGTAGGCAATAAGCACCCTAAAATTGACCGAACTGAAACAGACCCATTTTGCCTCAACCTGGATGACTTCACTGAAATGTCAGCAGGATAAACAAATATGTGTTTTTTAGTAAACTGGACTGGATGAAAAAAGTTTTTAAAATTTTGATTATTAATTTCGATCTCGCTCTATTAATTTTAAACTTGTCAAAAAAGGTTCAGTGACGTCATCTGGTGTTGAGGCAAAATGTGTCCATTTCAATTCGGTCAATTTCGGGGTGCTTATTCCCTACTTCATCTGATGGATAGATAGATATTTGTTAAGTTTAGCTTAGTCTGATAAAAATACCAAATAGGCGGAATAGTAGTAGGAAGATTGTGTTGCACCAATCTTCCAAGTAAGGAGGACCTGATTGCTTTGAAAGTCAGCATTTGAAATCCTGACCTTTACCACTGAGAAATGTGTGAATATCTTTGCTATGATGCAGGCAATAAAAAAAAAAAAAAGAAGTTTTTTAGATATTTAGGAAACATAGCTTATCCAGCACAAGGCCAAAAGGGAGGAAATGTAAGTTGGAAGATTGTGTTCTACAGGGAGGGGCTGACTGCCTTGAAAATTAGCATTCAAAATTTTGGCTTTCATCAAGTCTCAAACACTGATGAAATAACAACTATCTCAGCCACCAAGCACAGTTGCTCTCGACACAGGATCCATAGATAGTTTGTTGAGACAAATTTAGACATATGCATTAACTCAAAAAAATAGTCATCTTTGTTGCTTTTAACATGTGTGGCTGGCATATTCTTTGGCCTTCCTTGCAGTATCTGAAGTTCTGAGATGAAGCAGTTTCATTATTCCATACACCATTCAGACTATTGTCTTCATCTTTGTTGGCTTTAACACGTTTTGGCCAGTGTATTCTTTGGCCTTCCTTGCAGTATCTGAAGTTCTGAGATGAAGTATTTTCATTATTTCATATAGTTTTTGGACTACTGCCTTCATCTTTGTCCTTTCCAACACAATGTTTTGGCTGATATAGTCTTATCCAACCTAGTACAAAGTAAATTTCAAAGGAATATCAAATTAATGATCTCTTAGTAAAAAAACCCATAGACACGATTGATTTATATACAATAAGCTGATCCTAAAGAATCCTAAAAAAGAAATAAAAATTGAAAAAAAACCCCATAAAACACATTCAAAAGCAAAGCAAAGTTGCTTCCAATGTCACCGATTTCGTCACCATTTCTCGAACAATCCATAAAGACCCAATCATTGTTTGCAACAATTGTGAGTTTTTACAGGGCCAGGGATGGACTGCCCTGCTATTTGCACAAAGCTGGAGAGGAAAGTGGATGTTATTGCTGATGATAATAACTACTTCCGGTTAGGAAGAGTTAATTGCCCTTGTTATGACACAGTTTGAATACAGTTATTGCACTGTTCACACGTCCCGTCTTGTACTTCTTAATATATATTTGCTCCCATATTAACCATCACTCGGACCTGATATTCTTTTCATCCTAGCCCAGATGAAACAGTGGATTCATGCTTTTCCCAAGGGCATTTGTGCAAATTGAATGCAAACTGCCAATTCCATTCTCTGTGCTGTTAACCATTAGGCCAACCACACCGCCTAACACATTCACTTTGGTAGAAAAATTTTGTCCTAGGATATTTATGACATTATTTTAGGTAATCAAATTTGAAAGGAAATTCTCAATCAACATTTTAAATTTTTAAGAAAGACAGCATTGAAAAATGTGTAACAAGAGAACCAAGTTAAAATTTGGCTTCCAAAACAAATTATAAATTAATATTGGCATTCTAAATATGAATAAGGTTTCCAATTAAGACTTCTCTTCAAGAAAATACAAATTAAAAACAAAATGATATTTAAAATAAATTAAAACAGAAAAATTGAAGCCATTATCTTCAAATGATTAACAACAGGAAAAGGAATTTGAAAAAAAAATGATAAAAAATTCATTTTTCCGATTGCAAAGAAAAACGTATTTTGTATGTGCGTTTTGTTTCAGAGGAGACAATGTAGCCTAGAAAATTGCTTTTCACAGAAATCAAAAAAGGATGGAAATAAAAATCGAGAATGCACACTTCAACTGGGCAAATCACTTTATTTCCATTTCTTTTATTCCGATTGCGTCGGACAAAACTGAACGTAGATGAGAGGTTCAAGTTTATTCAAAATTTACAGAGTTGTAAAAAGAAACATCTGCTGATTTATCAAAGACTTTTCAGACTTTGTTTCGTATCTTTCTCTCTCACTCTTCTGTTTTCTTGAAAACTTTCTCTTTCATTGTTCAATTCCACGAGCATTTCAAGTTAGTCAAGATACAATTGTTTGTGTCTATTTGAAGCAGTAGCTGCTATTCAATATATCCCTTCCGACAAGTGACATTTCCGACATCAGATTAACTCTTAATGTCCTAAACCGCTTGATACCGCTCCTAATTGACAGTGGAACTCTTCTGTGGCGGAAATTAAGTTGTTAAAATTATTATGACAGAATAAAAAATAAATTTTTTAAATTCCACTAAAGCTGGAAGAGGTAACTTTGGTCAGTAGTTATTCCCCATGATATTACCATTTCAATTATTTCATTATTTGAATTTAAGAGTTAAAGTAAAGAACCACCAACACTCTAATAGATCTAAAAATTGTTTGGCAAAAAAAAAAAATTTTTCCAGACATAATAAGGAATAAATGCTTAAATTGTCAGCCCTCTAACGTCATTGGTGCGGCCTGTACATGTGATACATACATACATAGCCAGCCAGACCAACTTAAAAACTGAATAAACCTATGTTGACAGTTTTGGCTGACAATTTCTAATACCTAAAACTCATCAAAGATTTTATTAATTATTGGTTATTTTATAAATTAATTCCTGTCTTGTGTTTCCATCTCGTTTAGCGTGCTCTTCACCATGACATGATAGATATAGAGGGTGGCGGTTTTTCCTGAAGAAAAGCCTAATGTTGTCAAAAGTTTGAAATAAGAAAACTAATTAGCAATACAGGACATAGCATTTGAGGGCTTTTTCATTAATCCCCACCGGACCAAAATGTAATTTAATCTTTTTTCTTTCTTTTTAAGCTTCCATACTTTAAAATAATGGACATCTTTTGATGGGACTAAAGGGGGAAAATACCACCATCTTTTTACAAATCTTTGAACAAGAGAAAGAGAGGGAGTATTTTGTAGC
>VCCN01002355.1:1730-25112 GCA_006491835.1 Architeuthis dux
AAGTGAGTGTGCGTGTGTGAGTGTGTTGAGATTAATGTGTATAAATATATAGAACAGCACCGCGTATAGGTGGCTTCCAAGGTAGACGCGGGTTAGATCCCCGCACAAAGTTTGTTCCTTTATTCACATTTACGATTTGGGCCGCTCGTTTAGCAGTCGCTCAAACTGACGCCGGGCAAATATAGGCTCTCACTAATAAGAGTCATTATAATTATCTTATATATACATATACATATACACACATACATATACACATACACACATACATATACATATACATATACATAGTTACATTAATTTGTACAGCAATACCTTAACCGTACTACATCAAAACCTGCACTAATCAAAACTGCACTGTTCAAGGTCTTATTATAATTTAATGTGTTTTGTTTTCAGCTTATACTTGTTACATTTATTTGTACAGCAATACTGTAACCGTACTACATCAAAACCTGCACTAATCAAAATATTACTGTACTGTACTTACTTCCCAGAATCAAGAACTCACCCTGATTCTGACATGGAAAATTTTTTTAAAAAAGGATCGGCCTATTAAAAACAAAACCTTTGGCCTGTAGGCTGCATGTTAAATTTTCCAGACTTATTTTGGTAAAAAAATAGCTTCTTCAGTGCCAGGAAATACAGTAAATTCACTTTTGATAAACAGTTAGTTTTTTTAGTTATTTGTATTCTGAAACTTAAATATACTACGAGTGGAAATTAAAATGATGTTTTAGGCCTACCAATTGAATATCTTTATTCTCAATTAAATTATGAAAAAAATAATTACATTTATTGACATTGCCTGGTCAGATAAAGTAATGAAATTTTTAAAAAAAACCTGAATTTTCTTTAGTTTATCTGATACAATAAAGATGTAAATTTGTGCACACAGGTAAATTTAATATAAAATAGGTGGTGCTGACCTCTGATGACCTCTAAAGGTCATTCAAGGTCACCAGAGGTAATTTATGGTCAATATCTTCGGAATTGGAAACAATTTTCATATCAGAATTTTCTACAATCATTATTCTAAAGAATGGCACAAAGATTTCCCACAAAAAATTAATTTTTCTAATAAATTTTTCCAAAAAGTATCTGGCCACGTCCCAAAAGTATCCAGCCCCAAACAAGCAGCCTGCAAAAATGGGTCATGTGTGCATGTGTGTGCGTGCATGTGTGTGTATGTAGATGCATGTGAAATAGAAGATGTAGATTGATGTCATTACAAATATTTTAAAGTTTGCCTGACAGGCCTGACAGACATGAGCACCCCCCCCCCACACACCTTATTTAATTTTATGATATTATTTGCTTTCCTGAGTTGCTAGATTTCGAGTGTGTGTGTGGGTTGGGGAGAGCACACTGCTTCTTTAATTTATAAAATCTGTATAGAATATCATGCTTTTATGTGTTGTTATATTTGAGGGTTTTTTCCCCAACCAATGCTGGGGACCCCAGCTTGTATTTTTTTCAATGAAAGATTTTAAAAAGATTAATTTTTGGGGGGTTCAAAGGGTTTTTTATGATTGAACTCCTTGTTGTTTATGTTGTTCACACAACGTTTCGGCCAATCCATCTTATGGCCTTCTTCAGGTGTATATATCCAAATGTTATGGTGGCAAACATGTTGGATATTTAGGCAACCATGGGTGGAGGTCACAGATTTGACCCCAACAGGTCTTGAAAGTTAAACAGGATATCAACGACAACAAAGTTATAAACAGGATATCAACGAGGACCCCAGACTGCAAGGTGTCCAGGACCGGAAGACACATCCAGTGTTCAGGGGTCATAAACAGGATGTAGACTGAACTTGCAGGTGGTGGATGGAAAATCAGTGTGGGCGTTTGAGCCTGATAAAAACGACAGAGAGATGCCCTCTAAAGCCTGAGAGATACAGGACGCCCTCCAAGAGACAGATTGCCTAGGCTGGGGGAAGACACAAGGCCAGTTCCCCTGTGGGGAACAGTCTGTCAGCTCTCATTATCCGCCACGACACAATGTATCTTATGAAATAAATATATATCCTCATATTTTTATAAACTAGTTTTGAGTCTTTCTCCAAGTTCAGGCTTTTCAGAGGGCTATACAATAAACAGAGGATTTTTTTCCCCCACGCAATAGCAGCGACGCTTATAATATAGGATTCAGGTGTTCCTTTCCCTGTTAGGCCTGGATTTCCATACCATGTCCCTGTTGAGTAGTGGAAGCCACATCAAGTTGAACTCCACATTTGTCTGACTAATACATTCAGCCAACAAGTTGATGTATAATGTATATTATATCATATTGATATAGTTAACAGTGGTATTATCATATTGATATGGTTAACAGTGGTATTATCATATTGATATGATGCCTCGTGACAGACTGTCCGCAAGGGGATCGTAGAAGCGGATGAGAGGGGTGGTCGACTGGCAGCAGAGAGGAGGGAACGAATGAAACGTGCTGCAGCAACCCTTGAAACCCAGGCGTCTCTGTACATCTGCATCAGGTGCAACGGGGACTGACACTCTCAAATTGGAACATACAGCCACACCAGGCGATGCCTGGATCCAAGGTCCAGACTAAGCAGCCAATGGATATCATATTGAGACAAACAACAGCAGTATTATCATATTTATATAATCAACAGTGGTATTATCATATTGATATAGTTAATAGTATTATTATCATATTGATATAAACAACAGTATTATTATCATAGTGACACAATCAACAGCGCTATTATCATATTGATATAGTTAACAGTGTTATTATCATATTGATTTAGTCAACATTTGTATTACCATTAAAAGATTGTATTAAAAAGAACTTCACTAAGAGCCTCATATTTATGATGTTTCTGTCTTTTTTCATTTAAATCAATGGTGAAACCTAAATAAGAATGACCCCAATTCTTTCTCTTATACGTCTTTACCTGCTCAGTCACTTTTAAATTGGACCCTGTAAAAGAGAAACTAGTCAAGTGGGCGAGGAGTCCTTTTGCCCTGACATACAATCAAGCATTCTATTTCCTCATTCAGGAAAATCAAAAAACACTTAGGAATGGGTGGCAAAAATTGATTTCATGATGAACAACAACGAACAACCAGGATGATTCCCATATGAGCTTGACCTTTGAACCTGTTATTTTCAATACAAAGAATTGATCTCAATGTCTAAACCAATGGTTCTTCACCTTTTTACCCCATGATCTATATTGACAACAGCTCAAAACATTTAATGCCCCACTTGCTATAAAAAAAGTAATTTAATTATAGATCATATAGTTAAGCATTAGTTCCTATGGAATCTATAGTGTAATTAGGAATTAATAGTATTGTGAAATTAGGATTTGATAGTATTGTATAATTATGAATTTATAGTATTGTATAATTATGAATTAATAGTATTGTATAATTATGAATTTATAGTATTGTATAATTAGGAATTGATAGTACTGTGTAATTAGGAATAGATAGTATTATATAATTAAGAATTGATAGTATTATATAATTAGGAATTGATAGTGTTGTGTAATTAGGAATTGATAGTACTGTGTAATTAGGAATTGATAGTATTATATAATTAGGAATTGATAGTGTTGTATAATTAGGAATTGATAGTGTTGTATAATTAGGAATTGATCGTATTGTGTAATTAGGAATTGATAGTAGTGTGTAATTAGGAATTAATGGTATTGTGTAATTAGGAATTAATGGAATTGATAGTATTGTGTAATTAGGAATTAATCAGATAAGACTCAGTTTTCACACTTCACTCCCCCCAATATATTCAAATTGTCTCCTTGTTCAGAATCATTGGTCTAAACCAGTGGTTCCCAACCAGGGGGGAATTTAGGTAGTCCAAGGGGGGAATAAAGCTATTAGGTAAAAATAAAAGTCCAGTCTAGAGATAGGGTTTTCTGAACTTCTATCTATTAAGTCGAAGACTCGAACTAAGCTTCAAGTTGAGAATGATTTAAGATGTGCTCTCTCACAAATAGACCCACAAATCAAAGAACTAGTAGCAAAAAAAAAACAAGAACAGAGATCACATTGATGTGTATATCAGTTACGATAGCAGAAATCTTATTTTTCTTGTAATAAATTGGAATTTCACATGATGTGTTCCTAAATATTTTCGCTTGCTTTCTTTGAGTAACAAATACACAGCAGCAGCTGTACAATTATAAAATTAAACTAATTCTTAGTATGAAGCTGTTTAATTATATGTAAAATAAAGTTATTATTTAAAATTATTCTTTGTTGCAACTTAATAAATGGAAGGGGGAATACCAGTAATCTTATTGAAAAAAATGGAGAATGACTCGAAAAGGTTGGGAACCAATGGTTTAGATAATGAGATCTCAAACATCCATACAAACACACTACATAGAACTTCAAGTGATGGATAGGTTGATTATATATAGTTTCTTGATATTCTCAAATCCACTTAGTTTGATATTCCCACTCAAAAACATATCAATGAAAGCAGACTTGACAAAGGTGGGGAATGGCTCGAAAAGGTTGGGAAACACTGGTTTGAACGCTACCTAAAGATGTTGGCATTGAGTAAGGAGACGCCATCTTAAATGACTGCACAAAGCTGTACGATCAAAACCCCACAATGTGAATATTATTCAATAACAAAGAAAGGAATTCTTCAACAACATATTAAGTCAGTTCATCATGTTATCTTAGCTGAACTTCTTCTCTAATGCCTTTATTCAACACCGACTGCTATAAGGAAGAGCGTACAAAAATAGCTTTCAATCTTATTCCCTTATATCCAGATTGAGCTCAACGTGAATGTAAGGTGAAGTCAGCCAAATTATTTAGCCTTCTTTTGCATTCATTTCTCTATTGACTGACATTTCTTTGATGTAGAAGAGCTTCAAGAAGTTCTTGCGTTAGGCTATCCTAATAAATGCACCCTTCAAAGAAGCCACACTATAAACAAGATCCACTCTTCTATAAGGTCTGTAGAATGTCAGAAATTCTACAGGTTGTCATTCTTGATCAGTTGGATAATACCATGGTCACAAAATAATGGATGTGCCTTTAGAAAGATTTTCTTCAGCAGAGATTTATCAGCAAAAAAACCCTCCAGGTCAGAACCTCTGAGAGTGGGGAGCAGCTGGTGCATTGTACTGGGGCACAAGCCAAGTGGGGTCCTGAGAGTTTCTTGGGTATAGATTTTCATCAGAACCCCAAACTAATGAGCTATCAACTAGCTTTTGATATTTACATAAACAGTCCTACACTCAACCACTGAACTCCATTTACAAAAACAGTCCTACACTCAACTACTGAACTCCATCTTAGAGCGTAAGAACTGTTTTAGGGTGTATCTGGTAATAATAACAATAAAAAAGAAACAGGTCTGGGTAGTTACTCAATAGAAACCATCATGGAACCAACGTCTTCTGGCCGCAAAAATTGGACAAAGTGGTGATCAATGAATAAATTACTTCTCTCGCCTTTTGTTAGGCCGTGATCACTAAAAAAGTTTGAATTTTCAAAAAACAAGCATGAACGCTGCTGGATACAAACTAAGGGACAAATTTAGCATAAACTTACATGGCAAATTGAACCCTGCACTAAAACTTATTTTGGGGGGAATTTTCAAAAAAAACAAAAAAAATGTTTTTTCTAGACATAATGAGGAGTAAATGTGTTGTATATCCATCTTGGACTTGGAGAAAAAGGAAGACTCGAAACTTGGTTTATAAAAATATGAGGATATATTTTTATTGCATTAGATACATCGTGCCATGGCGGAGAATGAAGAGTGGGCGAGAGATAATGAGAGTTGGCAGACTTTTCCTAACTGGGAAATTTGTCTTGTGTTTTCCCGAGCTAGGTGCTATATCTCTATGCTTTCTGAAGGCATCTCTGTCGCTTTTATCGGGTTCGAATGCCCACGCTAGTTTTCCAGGCTGCCATCTGCAGTCAGGGTTTAGTCAATATACTGTTTGACTTTTCAATACACGGTGTGTCTTCTGGTCCCTGACACCTGCTGTTTGGGTTTTGGTCGATATACTGTTTATGAATATCAACACCCATGGGCGTCAAATCTGTGACCCCTGACTATGGCTGCCTAAATATCTAACAAATGTTCCTTAGTTTGTGGCCTGTACACGATAGATAGATAGATAGGTAGGCAGCTAGACTGACTTGAAAATTGAAGAAACCTATGTTGACAGTTTTGGTTGACAGTTTCTAACAAAAAAGAATCCCTCTGGTTCATTAGACAAGTATTTCATTCAGTTTCATTCCCCTTCCATATTTATCACAGAATTTCATTCACCCGCGACTAAATTTCCTTATGTTTTCATCATGTCTCCTCCTTGCGTATAATTTTAAACAGAATTCATTTTGTATCATAAGCAAAAAATATAAATAAACTCATTTCTTAATGTTTGTTATTTAGGCGACCATGGGCGGAGGTCACATATTTGACCCCCACAGGTGTTGAAAGTTGTGGACAGGATATCAACTGCAAGGTGTCCAGGACCGGAAACGGAAACACCAGGTGTTCAGGGGTCATAGGCAGGATATTGACCTGCCTGCAGATAGTGGCTGGAAAACAAGCATGGGCGTTCGAACTTCATAAAAGAAGAGAGAGACAGAGGATGCACTCAGAGACAAGCAGAGAGAGACATACCACCCAGGCCTGGGAAAGCACAGGGCCAGTTCCCCTGTTAGGAACAGTTTGTCGGCTCTTGTTACCTCTCTCCCACTCTTCATTCTCCGCCACGACACAATGTATTCTTATGAAATAAAAATATATCCTCATATATTTTTATAAACAAGTTTCGAGTCTTCCTTTTTCTCCAAGTTCAGGATTTTCAGAGGGCTATACAATAAACAGAGGATTTTCCTCCTACGGACCAAGATGGCTATACCATATTAAGTGCTTGTCTTGTGTGAAAGAGGTTCCTCCTCATTTTCTTTATTTCACGATCCGAAATAAACCAGACATGTTCAATAGGATTTATATCAGGAGTTCGACTTGATTTGGCTACAAGAGTCACTTAATATCTTTTGGGGTCTGCCATTCTCGTATATCTTTTCTCTATGGCATGAATCTCTAGACCAGTATTCCTTAAACTATTTCAGTGTCATCCAACCTCAAGTATTTATTACAGAATGTCATTCACCTGCGACTAAACTTCCTTATGTTTCAATCATTTACATCTCATTCTCGCTTGCTTATAATTTTATACAGAATTCATTTAGCAAAGACGTTAAATAAACTCATTGCTTAAGTGCTTATTTTATTCAAGTTTTTGAACGGATTAAAATATATAAAGAAAACTAGGAGTGACGAAAAAATACACAGAAAAGTTAGTATCATTATATTGTATATACAAGCACACATCATAACAATCATATTTACACAATATCTAGGGCCTTAAACCTTTGTGGTGGTGTAATAAACATCATAATTCTTCTTAAAATCATTTACATCTCTTGAATAGCACTACATATTCCGGTAATCTATTTCAAAGTACTACTACTCTATTGCTAAAAAAGAATTTTCTGATATTCAATCTATTTCTATTTGCTTCTACCGTATGTGTGTGGCCTCTCAGTCCCTTGTACCCCTTCTAGTAAAAATACATCAGGGTTTACTACTTCTAAACCATGGATAATCTTGAACATTTCTATTAAGTCTCCCCGAGACCATATGCAGGAAGCAAACTCCAGATGGAGATTTACCAGAGACTTGTACAGCAGTAGGAAGCTCTCCTCATCGATGAATTTAAATGAGTGCCTTACGTAGCCGAGTGTTTTATTTGCTGTATTCACTTTGTTTTGTATATGCGCAGTGAAGTTAAGTGTGTTGTCTATATAAACGCCAAAATCTTTCTCCACTAAATGTAGTGCTATTAAGAGATGTAAATGATTTTAAGAAGAATTATGATGTTTATTACACCATTGGAAAGGTTTAAGGCTGTAGATATTGTGTAAATATAATTGTTATGTGGTCTTGTATATACAAATTGTATACTTTTTTTTCACACTAAAATAAATGTTGTAATGTTAAAATAATTTCATTCACCCTTGGTTCGAGGAGCATTCCATTTGAGTGCTTTTTTCAGATGTTGCTAACAGAGGTTATATCAAGATGCTTTTAGATTGCAAGGAAAATTGTTCCTTAAAGCCCCCAAAATTGATAAATATTGATGGAGATTAACTGAGAGAGGGGAGAAAATGAGAAAGAGAAATACAGGTCTGGTTAGTCACTCCATAGAAACCATCATGTGACCAATGTCTTTTGGCAGCATGCTGTATCAGGCGTGATCAATTAAAAAATCGGATGATCAATGAATAAATTACTTCGCTCGATTTTGTTGGGCAATGATCACTAAAAAAGTTGGAATTTAAAAAAAAGACAAGCATGAATGCTGCCAGACAAAAACTAAGGGAACAATTTAGCAGGAACTTACATTGTAAATTTAACCCGCCCACTAAAAACCTATTGCTTAAAAAAAAGAAGAAGGAGTAAATGTTTAAACTTTCAGCCCTCTAGCTCCATTGGTGCAGCCTGTACACATGACACATACATAGCCAACCAGGTAGAACCATTTAAAAACTGAAGAAACCTATGTTGACTATATTGGCAGTTTTGGTTGACGGTTTCTGATATCTGAAGAGAGAGTCTGTTTGTGTATACCAGTGGTTCCCAACCTTTTTCAAGTCATTCCCCACTTTTGTCAATAAGATTACTAGTATTCCCCTCTTCCATTTAGTAAGGTGCAACAAAGAATAATTTCAAATAACTTTATTTTATGTATAATTAGACAGCTTCATACTAAGAATTAGTTTAATTTTAGAATTGTACAGCTGCTGTTTTTATTTGTTACTCAAAGAAAGCAAGCAAAAATAATTAGAATGCATCATTTGAAATTCAAATTTATTACAAAACACTAAGAATTCTGCAATCGTAACTGATATACAAATCAATGTGATCTCTGTTCTTGTTTTTTTGCTACTAGTTCTTCGATTTGTGGGTCTATTAGTGAGAGAGTGTAGCATAATCATGCATATTCTGCATATTCGGTGTGCACATCCCAGTTGCAGCAGCCTTTGCTGATCGGTTTCAGGAAAGACGATGACACATCGAAGTCGACGACCAAATTAACAGCGCATGTTGCGTAACAGTGGTTATTCATTGGGGATAACATGCAGCATGCAATTTAGTGGATGCAGGACTTGCATTAGAAGAAGAATAGACAAACACCAAATGTTGAAAACAAGAAGTTATTTTAATCATGTAAACATATACAGACAAAGCAGCTTCAAGATGTAGATCAACAAAGCATGCAGTTGACTTGTTTTGTGTTGAAAGAGAGAGAGAGACTGATGGACTCATGATAACTGTCAATCACGTGCGCCTGACATCATGTGGCCCAAAAGCCACGCATCAAACTGACCATTTCTCCCTGACCCCTTCTGACAGACTGACTGACTCCCTGGTGACGGGCTTGCTCATATTTCATCATTTATACATTTATACCCTTGCAATATAATCAATATTCATTACTCCTTCTTCACAAGTATGCAGCCTAAAAATTAATTTATAGTAGTAGTAGACCACAGGAATATAAATAGATAGCAAAAGTAATCAATAATAATAATGATAACAGATATATTAGTTTCATTTGCATTTGCGTGTCATTAATTTATAGTAGTAGACCACAGGAATATAGATAGATAGCAAAAGTAATCAATAATAATAATAATGATAATGATAACAGAAACACTGCTATTTACTATTCTGCTTGTTTGTATATACAACCGTTACACTTTCTGATTATTATTCATTCTCTTCATATCTTTGATACTTTCTCTTCTCCCTCACCACCCACCCTTGCAATTTAATGAACAAGGATAAGAATGGAAGAGAGTGCTTATGCTTGAATGGGAGAAAAAGGGACTCAACCTTCACTATAACTGTCATTCATTCATTGCTTCTTCCTCACAAGTCTGATGCCTACAAAAGTTATAATAGTAGTAGACCATAAGATTATAGACATATAGCAAAAATAATAATAATAATCTTTCTTGCACAAAGCACTCCATCTAAAGAGTATTGTGGGCTGGTTGCATATTTCACAAAAAGAAGGTGGTAGAGGTATTCTCAGTGTTGAAGACATGATAGTGACGGCAAAACTTGGGCTAGAGAGGTGCATACAGAAGAGCGGGGAGCGACTGCTGTGCGCCACTAGGAGACCAGATATTTGTTTACACCTAGATTGGCGGGAGTAAGAAATACTCACGTTTCGAAAAGTCAAGTTAGGGACGAGTTTGATCCAAGATGGCCTCTGGTTAAATATGCAGTTTGAAGTTGGCTAAAGACGTCAATGAATGTCACATGAAATTTTGCCTCATTTGCGGAATCGATATATATTTGGTTTGTTATGAAGTTTGTTATGTAATGGTCAGCGAGAAGCAAAACTACAAGTTGAAAATTTTCTCATGGTCGAGGAAAAAGGTTTTGTTCCCCATACAGCTATAGGTGGAAGGTGAAGAATTGGGAGCCAGTTTTTGCCAAAATGGAATGTTAGAACGGTCGCTAGAAATAGATTAGCAATTTCCGGAGTTGACCACTTCAAGAGATACCATCCATAGTTATTAAAAACACATGTGCGAAAACGTGGTTAAAAAAGTAGGTGTGGCTAAAAAAAGTCCCTCAAAGATTATAAAAAACACGGGAAAAATAGTAGGAGCAGCAGTAGAGTAAAATCGTCAGGCAGGACCTTTAGGGTCGCCGTTGGGCGCGATGATGCTCTCACTCTCTTTCCTTCCCTCTCTCTCACTTGGCATCTGTGAGTGACAATTCAACTGGGACAGTAGCAGTAGACTCCTCTTGCTTCCTCCTTAACACAAAACAAGTAAAGTTACTGTGTAGCTACTATGTTGTGTTAAATAAAGATTTCTGTTCATTTGTCAATCATCGCTTTGACTCTTTCATTCTTTGATGCACAATGCGCCCAACAGCCATGCAGGTCATCTGTTCTCTCACAATGAGTAACACACATTACGCAACAGGCGCTATGGAATTGGTCACCAATTCCCATGCGTTAGTGTCTCCGTGAAAACGATCCGCGAAAAGCAGAGGCAACGGAGATGGCTCACGGAAGACACTCACTTAGTGCACAGCATGTGCAGTGGATGCAGAAAGAAGCCTATGGTACAAGTTAATGCGTCCGACAGTCATGGCTTGCAGGACAAATACTGCATCGTTTTTAATTATTATCTTTCACCAAGGATATTTTGTTCAGGACGAAAGAGTAATCCTGGTAAGGCGAGATTTTCGCCTTGTGTAATTGTTGAGATCTGCGTTTCTCTGATGATATCATGTGGAAAGATTTGGCTTGTTGAATTGTTGACTGCTGTGGGAGTGGAATAGTGTGAAGTTGAAAAGTGTACTGTTCAAAGACTTTGTGATTGTGTTTCATATGCATTGATTTATTCACATTTTCGAAATTGTAATGGTCTCTCTGAGATGAAAAGAACAATTGTATCTACTGAGCGGAGCACATTTGCGGGGAACCATGAGGTGTTGAATTCTGTTGTTGAGGTAGGATGTATACAAAATGTAGCTTATATAGACATAAAATTTAAAAAAACTATATACATATGCAATTAGACCATTGTCTTACGATGATGTAGGTTTTTATAGCAAATTACGATCAAAACCAGAAGTACAAGAATTTATTGTACAATGTAGCATATATAAGTTGAGATGGATTTTTCAAAAATATAAATATCTGTATATGCAATTAGACCATTGTCTTACACATCTAGGCTTTATTCTTGCAAAATTATTACTTAATTATAATTCATCTCAATAGCCAACTCTCTTCCAATGAAGAGCAAAGCTAACCCTGAGAATCTATCCTTGTCCATTGTAGAAGGAAGGTACAACTTCATGTGCTTGAGCCGGCTAAAGGATCGTTCTGCAACTGCGCTAATTATTAGCAAGGTCGGTACAATGTGGACAGGTTAGGATAAATAAAACAGATGTCATTGGTGATCATGAATTTAAGTACATTGTTGATGGTCAGTTTCTTGAGTTTCAAGTATGCCAGATTTATAGTTAATCCCTGGACACAGGGTTGAGGAAGTGATGGACATAGCTGAAACTTATCACCACATATGATATCCTGTTTATGTGTTAGCTGCCCTTGAAAACAGGAAGTTCTCAAATCCTGTTTTCCTGTCCATCCCGGCTTGGAATCATGAATTAATCAGGTTTCCATCTCATATTTCTTGATCCGAACTTCGGAAAGCCAAGTCATGAGTACTTTTATTCCTATAAACTTACCGAGTGGACAAAAGGACCATTGTTTTTGGACATCCTGTTGTTTTCCACTTATCTCAATTAACCAATTTCAACATCACTAAGTTTCCTAATTTTTAGTTACAGTTTAGGACCCTTCCCGTGTTTTGAATTCTAATTTTAGTTTTTGGAAACATTTTCTTTTTGCACTTAACAAAATTATTTGCTTTTTCTGTTTCTACTTTTATATCGCCAATACTAGTATATTTTTTAAAAAGTTCTTTTAAAAGCTACATCTTGCTAATAAGGTCTAGCAGGGAGGGGAGGTGTGCATTGCTAGTATTACAATGCTAACGCACAGCAGTAGTTCTTTCTGGCCACACCAGAGATGTCATGCTTCTCAACAAAGTTTAAAAGGCAATTTGTTGTCACTGCTCATAAGCCACAAGAACACCATGAGGTACAACCAAGTGCTGTCAAGAAAAAGCAGGACACTGTCAACAAGATCAAGTCTGCCATATTAAATCATGGTAATCCCTTTGTTGCACAAGGCGATCAGCTTTACAACATGACACATGCATATGTTCCCCAAGAGAGTGTCCAACCGATTTTGCATATCGACGAAAGAACAGAAAGAAGCAGAACAACACCATGTTATGGTCAGGAAACAAGAAGCAAACTGTTAAGGTCCGCAACCAATCGGTGGATCTGAAAGAAACAAAATAGCTCTATGGTCGGTTTATAGTTCTAACCAGATAAAACCGGGACATCAATCAGAAGAATTCAGTCGGTAGCTATGAGTTTACTCTGACTCCCAGGGAATTGTTTTCCCCAGATTGATCCATTCTTCCATGTACTGACAAGTCGAAGCTCATACATTGCCTGGAAAACCAATGAAACCCATCAAAATGCACAAGTCCCAGCATCTGAAGATCATGTTGGAAATATCTTCAGCACCCTCTGAGAGTCCAATAATTGACATTGTTGATGGAAGAAACCTGGGACAATCAGGACAATTGACAATGTTATTCTGGTCACCTACACATCGGACTCGTTGAAGCAGAAAACAAGGGAGAAACGACAACAAGGCAAACATCCCATTCAGTACCAGATTGCTGACGACACAAATATTAAACATATACCAATGGATGAAAGATGAAAGCTGATCTAACTGAATACCTTGCACAATCGGTACTGAAGAATAACACAAACTCCCAAAAGTTAGTCATCACATCAGCATTAGGCCTCACAAGAAGCAACCGCAACATGAAGTTTGAAGATAACAACCATGAGGAGGCTGACACAGTGATGATCTGCTTAGAAGCAGCTGCATCACTGTGCTGTCCTGAAGCACAGATAGTCTTCAGCTCAGATACAGATGTCTTGATTCTGGCTGTTGCACACCACGAAAAACTCTGCAGGCACACTGCGATATGTATGGTATCATGTATGTTGGAGATTGAGCCAATCTGGATTGCACTGGAATGAGACAAGACAACAGCGTTACCTGTAGCCCACGCATTCACTGGAGGAGTTGAAAGATTCTCTGGAGTAGGCAAAACCAAGTGGTTACATGGAATTTGACAGGAATATCATCTCAGCACTGATGAAACTGACAGGATGTGAAGGATGCATTGGCCAACTCTGTATGTTTGATGTACTGCCCAAAGGGCATCCATATAACAAATATTCCTGACCTAACGATATATATATATAGGCATATATCTCCTTCATGAATTAAATCCAAAACTTTGGCCTATAATGTATACTTGAAAATTCATTGTAAAATGCTGAAATACCTATAAATTAATTACGTTTATGGTAAAATAAAGTGTATTTTTGAATTCCTCATGTCTGAAAACCATGATTTAGCCTTTTAAAGTACCCAGATATGTCAATTGGGAGATGAGATCTGAAATTCTGTTTTTTTTGGGAACATCTTTTTTCTGAAAGAGGACATCATAAGGAAAATATTGGTACCCTAATCATAGGATCCGGGGGGGGGGAGTTGCAGGGTAGATAGCACAAAATGTGTATTTTACAGCAGCTATTTTGAAAATCCAAAATGGCGACCATGCAGATGTCTACGCAAATGCCAACATTATTTTTATGTACAAAAGTACATAGTGAACCTAACAGTCAAAATATGTATTTTATTTAATAAAGGTATATCACAAATGTAAAGATAATAGTTTTCTATTACTTTTGCTTTTCTATAATCATGAACAACACTATATTGACCCAGAAAACATAGGATTAGAATAATCAATTAAGTTTCTAGGTTGACTAGAAGCCGAGATAGCACAAATTGTGTATTTTGTGGTGGCTATTTTGAAAATCCAAAATGGCGACTATGCAGATGGCTACGTAAATGCCAACATTATTTTTCTGATTCCCCAAGATTCAAAAAATGTATAATTTTGCTAATCTACAAAAACTTTGAACAAAAATACATAGTGAACCTTGAGGAGCACCTTGCATTAATAGTGCAAAATATGTATTTTATGATGACCATTTTCAAAATCGAAAACAAAAATGCAGGTGTCTGTGAAAATGGCAATATCGATTTTCGGATTCTCTATACTCTGAAGATTGCAAAAATGTATAGTTTTGCAAATCTCCAAAAACTTCTCACGAAAATACACAGTGAACCTGACTATTGCTTATATTCCAACAGATTTTTGCTAAAAATAGTAATGGTAACATGCGAATAGAATCCCATTACTGCCCATTTCGCATTATGGAAGCGCATACAGAATATTTACTTTGATTGTACGTAATTCGTATTGATTTTTAGTTGAATCTTGGTGTTTAAGCATTTATACTCCTTGAATACATTTGTATCCTATGGCGGGAGGGGAGTTGAAAAATACTCAAAGTTATTTTTCAAATAAGTTTATTTTTTATAGATGAATAAATAAAAGAAAAATTGATTTTAAATGGGAATTTTTCCGGTATGATACCTGCAAAATGTGTTACAAAATATTTTTAAAGCAATAAGTAAAGTAAACTGATTTCATGATGTGGAAGTCAAAACAAGATCGATATGTATATATTTTTATCGGTGTTCAAAGTTTACCTTCCCTATCAGGCCCCAGCCCACATCAGAGAATATTCTTAATTTGGATGTCTTTATTGTTTAATTCATTTTCCCATTTCCCCATTTTAATTGGAAAGTCCTACTGTCTCAGACACGTGACAGGTGCCAGGTGCCCCTAGCACTTGGCTTCCTGGGCGACTGCCCGTGTTGCCTGGTTTTTAGTCCAAAGGAATTTGTGTCTTTAAAAAATAATTTTTAGATTTAAAATAGGTAAGGGGGCACTATTTTACGTTCTGGTGGACGAGCAGCCATATTGGTTTCAGGAGATCAGAGAAGACCCACATGTGTGTCATTGACCATGGTCATTGTAAATATGTATGAATAAAGGATCTGTACGAGTACATCTTTTATTTGCATTTTGAATCTGTTAATATTGGTCATTATAACAACCATACAGGTTTATTTGCCTTTTCATGTTATTATAGTTAATATAGATACATTCCATAGATAATAAATTACTTTGACAAAATTATGTACTTTAATAGCAGAAATATATATGCGAGAATATGGTGGAAATTAAATTTTAATATACTTGAAATAAGCTTTTTTTGACAGCAGTTAATTGCGTCATTAAGCCAGCCTATGTGTAGTTGGACTGGGATTAAACTAACAAAAAAAATGGTAGTTAAATTTGGTATGTCCGATATCAGAATAAAGATTAATTTTAAAAATATTGATATTCTTGGATTTGACTGTCTTTTCACTTAGGCTGTTCCATGCATTTGCCACTCTTGCAGAGAGTAAATCTTTTCTCTAAGGTGGGCGAGGGAAGAATGACAAGTCTTCCTTTTTCTCTAAGTTCAGGATTTTCCTCCCGTGGACCAAGATGGATATACAACCAATGGTTCAAGAAAGCCAACCACGTTATAACCAATCCGTCATTAACCAGTTGCTAGTTCAGCTAAATCTAACTACATAGTAGCTAGATCTAACTCTTTTGGAGCTAAATTAATATTATGAGGTCCACCATCCACCCGCGTTATATAACAAACCGTGTTATAACAGGGGGAGACTTGTATAATTTTAAAAGGAAATCTATGGACTTTACTGTTAACAGTGAGTATGACCCCTGGACAAAGCGACTATCTCTTCCATTCCATTGTCATTCTACCCCTTCCCCCCCTTAGAGCATTCTTTTTTTTTAAATAAACAGACATTAGGTTTCATTTTTTTTTTATTATTTGGTTCCACAAATACAACAACCAAGTTAAAAATAAAAGGTTTGTCACATCGAAACAAAAAATGCATACTAAATACTAATGCATACTAAATACTAATTCATACTAAATACTCTTCATTCTCCGCCACAACACAATGTATCTTATCCAAATAAAAATATATCCTCATATTTTTATAAATCAAGTTTTGAGTCTTCCTTTTTCTCTAAGTTCAGGATTTTCCTCCCGCGGACCAAGATGGATATACAACAATGGTTCAAGAAAGCCAACCACGTTATAACCAATCTTAGAGCATTCTTTTTTTCTGTCTTTTTTAAAATAAACAAACATTAGGTTTCTGTCTAGGCTGGAGGGTTAACACTGATCCAAAACATTTCAAACTCAACACTGCACTGCCTTGTGTGCTGACTAAAATATTTGGAGAATGTTAACTTGGTACAATGGCCAGTTGTTGAGTAACTGCGGTGCATACACACACTGACAGAGATTTCTTCAATTCTTTTAGTTGCTTGATTTACGATCATTATTAGAAAGTCTCAACCAAAACTGTCAACATGAACATAGGTTTCTTCAGTTTTTAAGTTGTTCTGGCAGGCTATGTATGTGGGCTGCACCAACAGAGCTAGAGGGCTGAAAATTTAAACATTTACTTTTTGAGGGTTTTCTTTTTTTAAATTCCCACCTCAAAATAGGTTTTTGGTGGGTGTCCATGCTGGCTTTTTTTTGAAAATTCAGACTTTTTTAGTGATCACCACCCAACAAAAGGTAGGAGAAGTAACTTATTCATTGATCACCCGTTTTTCTAATTTTTTAATTGATCACCCCCAACATGGCATGTTGACAATTAAAAAAAAAACAAGCATGAACGCTGCCGGACACAAACTAAATGACCAATTTACCATACACTTACATTGTAAATTGAACCCCCACCCCACCACTAAAAACATTCTGGGAGGGAATTTTCAAAAAACAAAAAAACTGTTTTTTCTAGACATTATAAAGAATAAATGTTTAATGTTTTCAGGCCTCTAGCTCCATTGGTGTGGCCTGTATACATGACACATACATAACCAGCCAGACTCACTTGAAAACTGAAGAAAAGTATGTTGGCAGTTTTGGTGACAGTTTTGGTTGACAGTTTCTTGTAAAGATGGTTTTGTAAAGAAGATTTTTTTTAACATCATATTACATTCGATTCATGAGCAATAAGTGTAACTGCTTGAAGATTTTTTTAGTGGCATAACTAGGATAGCTTGTGACTTGGGGGCACAGGGGGGCTGGGCTCCTTGAGGGGGCCTCCTCCAACATTTAGAGAGATTCGATGAAAAGAGAAAAATTGCAATAAATAGACATGCACTATCACTTAATTGGTGAAAAACAAACCCAAAGGCTGAATTATTATTTATGCAATTCATGTACAAATACATCCTTGTTATTGTATAAAGTCAGTAGATATGCAGTAGGTGAACTGGTTTGTTTATTTGTCTTTTTATGTTTCATAGACTCCCAAACAGTTGCACCCTAGTGCACAAGGGTAATTTGACCCAAGGATTAACATAGGACAGGTAGCGCTGACCTCTGGTGTACTTCAGAGGTCATTTCTAGCCAATATCTTTGGCACTAAGCATTGGAAACAAATAATTTTTATAACAGAATTTTCTGCAATCATTATTCAAAAGAATGGCAACAAGATTTCTTACAAGAAAATTGATTTTTATATAATCTTTTGTTTTTTGACAAAAATGCATCCATGTTTAAAAAGTATCCGACCAACCAGCAGTCAGGCAAAAATAGGTTGTGTGTGTGTGTGTAGAGGGGTTGGTGGGGATGTATGCAAAATGGAAGGCGATTCAGTGGACGGTGGCATTTGAACATTTTTTAAGTGTCTATGGTCGCACCCATCTCCTTTTTAATTTTATCATTTGCTTTCATGTGTTATATTTGAAGTTTTTTTCCCTGGACAATGTAACCCAGGTGTAATTTATAAAGCTTTTAGGAGCCTGGGTGGCATTTTCAAATCGCCTGCCACCTCAGCTATGCTTCTGAGATTCAGCCACACCAAACTTATCAACATTCAATATTGATATTTGTTAAACAATGCAAAACCACATTCATAAAGAGACAAGTGAGAAATGAACTCACTAGCAACAGCTTGTGAAACCTGTACTTAACTAGCATTCCAAGGGAAATTATGAATCACCGCCACCCATATATGCTGTGTTGGGAGTGATCAATTAAAAAGTTGGGCTGTGATCACTAAACAGGGTCTAAATTTGTAAAATAACAAGCAGGTACAAACTAGTGACCAATTTAACATAAGCTTACATTGAAAATTGACCCCCCCCCCTCACACACACACTAAAAACCCTATTTTGGTGGAGAATTTTCAGAAGACAAAACAAAGCATTTCCCCTACTCATTGAGGGGAGTGTGTGTACAAAATATTTTGGGGCAGGCCAAAGTCTGGCTACATAGATAGATAAAATTGAACCCCCCTCTAAAACCCTACTTGGGGGGGGGGGTTAAAAAAACAAGAAAGTCTGGATACATAGATACATATAAATGTGTGAACACATGAATGACCTAAACCTTTGGTAGCGATGATTAATAATATTTAATGTAATATATCAAACAGAATAATTTATGTATTATTCAGTTTCTTTGTAATGAAATAAGATAATCATTTGAAACATGTTTATCGAAAGTAATTCTTGTGAAGGGAAAATGAGAATTGGAGTAATAACAAGTATAATTAAATAGAAGAAGGAAATTGATCGAAATAAAGGAACAGTTGCAATTCTGTAGACTGTCAACTGCTGTAATGTAAATTAGGATAATATTGATTAGCCCAAGTGCAGCTGGTACAAAGCAACACAAAATAATCTTAGATGATCTTTTTGGAGGAGATTCAAATTTGTAAAACCAAATTATATTGGTTTCTTTGGGGAATGCTTCATAATGAGTCATAAGAATCATATTTATTCTGAGGAAAACAATTTGATTAATCTAATTTTTATCCAAGCGAAGCTTGGGTATTGATCAAAGCCTATACAGGTATGCCTGGTACAGCACGCCACACTAGCACAAATGATTAGTAGTACATGCAAAAATTGTTCCGATACTGGTTACTGCACGCTGGTGCTTTGTTCGGCACACATAAACATTAAGATGAAATTTAATAATGCATAAAACTATTTCATTTATACATAAAAAGATTGGCATCTCAGTTTTATACTAAATGTTAGTAAGAAAATGTGCCAGGCTATTACACACATTCCCACCCCCCACTGCACGCTCTCTATGTGGAACGTATTTTCTTGCAGTACCAGCCTTTGTGGTACCAACCTTTCCTGTACATTTTGGCTGATCCACTCTTCAGTGCAGGGGAAAGGGGTTGATGTATGAATATGCTGCCCTCCAAAGATGAGTACAAAACTACAAACTAATGCTAGAGAGTTTGGTCATAAATAATAACTGATAATATCCGTTGTGATTGTGTAATGTTCCACTAGAAATAATAAAATGCTACTATGTTTAGTTCAGAAGAAAATTAACTTTCTATTAAAAAGTGGTAGGGGTGTACTTATTTATGGGCGATACTGTATATAAATTGTAAGCTGGGATAAGCGTGTGAGGTCCCAAGGGGGTGGGGGGAGTACTTTGAAGGATTAAGGCACCATTGCCCTAGGTAAGTTATTTTTTGATTAATATCAAATGGTTGGATATTTTCCAGACAAACTGCGTACATTAACCCTTATGGGGCAAGTGACTATATATGATCACTTGTGAACCCATCAGCCACATGCAAATATTATAGCCACAAAGACAACATAATCTGCACCAATGTGGTCTACAAGCCCGCACTATAGAATTTTAAAATCAACCCGGAGGTGTTATTTTTTTTGTCCATATCAATTTTTTGTATCTATATATTTTATTGAATGTTATTCTTTAATTCTATGTTTTATTTAACTTTCTACTTTAATTTTTTATATTTTCCATTTTTGTTCACTTTTTGGGTGAGGCACCATATATGATCATTTCATCAGAGGGGGTTTTTCCCCCATAAAAAAAGATTTCCAGAAAACTTGGAACTGAAAATATCTTGTAATTAGGTCTAGTTTAACATACAAAAAGTTTGTTTTTATATAAAAAATATTTTTAGGGCTGCCCTATAAATGGTTAAACTAGGAATAAATAAATTCTTTTCATTCGGTGAAACATTGGAAGACTGACTCATGAATTGGGATGACTAAAGTTTGCAGATCTGTTTAGATAAGATAATAAACAGTTACATGTAAATTGTATAAATTAAATAAACGAACAGGTTTGGTTAGTCACTCAATAGAAACCGTCACATGACCAACATCTTTTGGCAGCAAGTTGGGGGTGATCAATTAAAAAATGAATAAGTTACTTCTCTTGCCTCTTGTTAGGCAGTGAACACTAAAAAAGTCCAAATTTTCTCAAAATCTAGCATGAACGCTGCTGGACACAAACTAAGGGACCGTTTTAGCATAAACTTACATTGCAAATTGAACCTCCCACTAAAAACCTATTTGGCGGGGGAATGTAAAAAAAACAAGCCCTCTAGCTCCACTGGCCTGTTCGTATACATACATAGATAGATAGCCAGCCAGCCAGACCCACTTAAAAACTGAAGAAACCTATGTTGACAGTTCTAATATGAGTTAATGCATACAAATTGCTTTTTTTAAAATAAATGTGTGAGTATTAACATATTGCAAGAGAGACTCATTATTTTATGAAATTTATATTATTAGAGCAGTGCCCGTTCAAAAGGTGCATGTTTGGAAGGGGACAGACTTTATGGTGTGTCGAGAAGCCTGACATAATTGTCATCTAAAATAATTTTCCGTCCGTCATACGAAACTATGGCTTCGAAGTGTTTCAGTTACTTCTTTTCAGTGCTGCCAATTTAAATTTAGATAATTCTAAAAGAGCAGTCAAGGAAGATTATTTATAGAAGCTAAGAAGAAATATCTATAATCTTTAATGTTTGATTTACTTTTATTAGATTTCTTGAGAACTGCTGAACCAAACCACTTTAAACTCGACACTGCACTGCCTTGTGTGAAAGCAGAAAGACCTATAATCTTTAATATTTTTTTTACTTTTATTAGATTTCTTGAGAACTGCTGATCCAAACCTTAAGGTTGGTTTAATGACAGATATTAACTGATTAAAAATGCAACAAAAGATTACGTACTCACAGAGATCCTATATTCATATATTCACAATGACCGCGGTCAATGATAGCCATGTCTGTCCTCTCCAATCTACTAATCACAATAATAAAATGGCTGCTTGTTCGCCAGAACATAAAACAGCGCCCCTTAGCGGAAGTGGATAAGAACTCTTCTGCCTAAGAGGAATAACTCATGATACTTAACACAAACCACTTTAAATATTAATTAATATATCTGACGAATTGTCCAGTTGTCCAGTAATCACGGTACATACACACAGATTTCTTCAATTGTAGTTTGATGACTACTTGCTCAAAGGACACTTTCACCAGTTATTAAGCTCGATGTCAAGTCACTTCCTTTGTATCGAATTAATATTATAATTATTTGCAAATAAGGTTCCCAAAAAGGTTCCCCTCATTTTTGACCCCTAAAAAAGAAAAAAACCTTTTCACTCACTTTCAACTTCTAAAAGTGAAAAAAAGTTCCCGCTCACTTTTGGCCCCTAAAAAATAAAAATAAAAATGTGATCAGAATATGAGGCCACATAAAAAAAACAATTTCCAAAAAATGTTATCAGAATATGAAGTCAGGTAAAGAACCAACTTTCCAAAAAAGTGTTTCTTATGAAGTCACAACTTTTTATTTCAACGTCACTCCCAGTGGACACAAAATAAGGGTCTAGTTCAGCATTATAGTTGTATTGTAAATTGAACACCCCTCCTAAAACATAATGCAACAGTTGAAAATCATGCAGATTTATTTATTCTTCATGTTAGAGCATTTGGAGGGTGTAGTGTTAAAAAGAAATTCTGCTTACCATATGCCCTTTTTGCTGGGTTATGGTACATATATACATACAAACAGAAAAAAAAACTATTATTATTATATAGATAATATTAACATCCATAACACATATTTTTAAAAATTCTCACGCAAATAAGCATTTTTATAAAGGTTTATATATATCTCATGAAAATCTGTGGTTACAGGCAGCCGTTCCATTCTGATTCTCCTTCAAAGGGTCAGCTGACTTTGCTTGTCTGTGTTCTTTCTTTTATAAGATATATATATATATGCTGAGGTTCTGACACCATGTACACCCTGCTCAGGCTGGGTCATGTCCAATGCTTGGAGGACGGTCGCATCCCGAAAGACCTCTTATATGGAGAGCTGGCATCAGGTAGGAGAACCAAAGGTCACCATCAACTGCACGACAAGGATGTCTGCAAGAGGGACATGAAGGCAGCCAACATTGATACCAACTCCTGGGAGGACCTCGCAACTGACCACTCAGGGTGGCGAAGTACCCTGACCCAACAGCTCAAGACAGGGGAAGAGAGGCTGCTGGATGTATAAGAGGGAGTGTAATAACTACTCTAATGAACCAACCATTACTCATAGATACAACCTCTGCAGTACACCATGCCACTCCCACATAGGTCTTTTCAGTCACAGAGTCCAACCAAGCAAGCAGCCAGAAACACTAGGATGCATCACCCATGGTTAGTCTTGGCCGACGCCCCCGCTCCATATTCCCTGAAACAGGAAGACAGCTGATTAACCCCTCCTAATAAGTGTGATCTACATTAGCTAATTATAATATAACATC